>JANKYE010000002.1:19948685-19960010 GCA_032467995.1 Erythroxylum dillonii
ATAAGGGAGAAACATAACTAGCGCTAGTTTTGACATTTCATCAATATTTCGTCTTAATAAAAGTACAACTAAAAACAATCTAAAAATAACACATAAATATAAATTGAATTTCATAATTGTATTTTATCATAATTTTAATTACTCAATAGTTATTACAAAGATTTTACTTTTAGTATTAAAATATTAATATAAAGACTATTTTTATTAATTAAAATAATAATATTATACACCAAATTGCAATCAAGTGATTAACTTATAAACTAATTCATAAAATATCTCGAATTCATCTTACTCTCTAAGATGAAACCAGCGTCGTCAATGTTAGTAAACCCATTTGGATCTCCTGTTAAAACACACATCTATGAAAGAGTCTTGGCTTTTGTCCCAACTATTCCTCAACACTCGTCTAGGGGCTTTTACGTTATTTGATTTCTCAGAAAAATTAGTTTGTTCCATGAAAAATGGGTGCTTGGCTTGGCGGTAGATGAATATACATAAGTCAAGTATTGAAGTATCTTTCTGTTCTACTCTGCTACTTTTGCCGGAGTAGAACAACTCCAATTATACTAACTAAAGCTCCAAATGATTTCTGGGAAAAAGAAATATAACTAAAGTAATTGGAACCATAGTTATTAACTTTGAACCATAGCTCAAAGTGGATAATGTTAAAATTGAACTTGATATTGAATTCAGATCTTCTGTTGTTATTAATCTTTCCAACCCTATTTTCGTCCCAACACTACGCTGTAAATTCATTGCTAATTGAATCAATTAACAGACGTTTTCATGCTGATAGTCATAATTCACTACTGAAGATGAAAGCTAAAAGTGTGAATACTAGAGGAAGCATATCGTTTTGGTTATTTACACGGTGTGGTTACAAGTTTTTGCGTTGAACGGTCAGGATAAGAAGTGTTCAGTCCCCAATTCAGTGTCGAAAAAAGCCTTTTTCAGTTCAAACCATACCTCCCTGAACACCTTGATAATGAGGTTATGATACTCATCACAGTTCAGCGTCAGATAGCACGCTAAGAGCTCTTCGAGCTCTTCAGGCCTGCTAATTCCCTTCTCTTGAATCATCTCTATCATTGAATCCCTGAAGTCCTTATATGGATCCGACGACAATGTTACAACTGCAAAACTCTCCAGTCCCACTGATGATTTTTCTTTATTTGTTCTGGACTTGGCCTTTTTCTTGTCTTCAAGAGCTTTCACTTTGCATATTTCTGATGTTCTTGGGGAGTAAACTCTGAATTTACTGTTCTGTTTTGGGCTTTTTCTCTGTATTTCCCTGCTTATGTACACGGATTTTCTCTGCCCCTTGCTCCTTGACTTCAATTCTTCTATCTTCATCTTCTTCAACTTTTGCCATTCGCAACTCAAGCTTTCCATAGAAAGTCTGTCACTTTCCTTTCCAGCAGCATACATAGAGTCTTCTTCAATTTCTCTGGTGTATAATTCTTTTGAAGAGACATAGCAATTTTCTCTTGAAGAATATTTAGCTGGCAAAATACCATCCTTCCTCTCAATCATCCTACCTGTCCTTGTCAGCCCCTTTCCCTCACGATTTTTTGCAGTTGGTTCCGTTGATATGCATTCTGCTTCGTATACTTTCTCTTCATCAAATTCCAATTGCTTCTCTTCAAAAGCCTTTTTGCGTGCTTTCCCATGTTTCCTATCTACTCCAAGTGTCAGTCTTGGTGTTCTAATTTCTACCACCTTTCCTCTTGTATTTGTTTCCATCTCTCCAAAAATCTCTACTTCCCTCGTCAATCCTCTTATTTTTCTTAAGCCAGAAACACTATTCGTGAACTCCTTATAATACTCACTTGCATCATTTGATCTAACCGTCTGGCAACTAGATGCTGCAAAACCAGAGTCGTCATCTGAATTTTGTCTAACTGAATTTAAGACACTTCTACTCTTTTGGCCATCAAAACCATCCTCTCCGAAAGATAGTCTCCAGAAATCTTCACCGTCACCTCCATAGAACCTGCCTCCAACAGCC
The DNA here is from genome assembly GCA_032467995.1 of Erythroxylum dillonii. Classification (NCBI taxonomy): domain Eukaryota; kingdom Viridiplantae; phylum Streptophyta; class Magnoliopsida; order Malpighiales; family Erythroxylaceae; genus Erythroxylum; species Erythroxylum dillonii. The sequence continues at coordinate 19,950,694 of JANKYE010000002.1, forward strand.
AATTGTGGTGAGCTGAGTGTCTCAGGTTTCCACTTGCCTTTTCGCTTTGCTTTTGCATATCTCTCTACTGGGTTCAAGCTAATTTGCTTGAATTTCGTCAGCCAAGATGCGGGGAGTACATGAGACATCAAAGAAGGTCGGGAAGAAGATGGTAAAGTAGGTTTCTTTCTCCCCAACTTCATCCTTGTTCTGTAACCAATGTGTATGAACCGTTTGTTGTGTGTTTATGGGACTTGAATTGTGATAGATAGAGGTTCTGGTAAAACGAGAGATTATATGAAATTGGAGGTGTGATAATGGGACTAGCAGAGAAGCAGTTAGGGGACAGTTAGGCGGATTAATAGGGACGTGAGTTTCTCACTCACTTTGAGCCAGTTTTTCTTTTTGGTTTCAAAGGAAAGACCCGCTTGAGTCTTGTGACCGCTTTACCTGTTTTATTTTGCAAATGGGGACCATTTGGATCCTCTGGGTGAAGGAGCACCTTAACTCCGTTGGTATTATAATTCTCACTTTGTCCGATTTTTCTCTTCCAACCCTTACATGTTTTATGACCTCCTAAACATTACCGGTGTACTTGCACCGGCAGTCCACCCTGAGTAATGACCTGATTGAGCTGTTCTTGGCTCTGAAATGAAGACAGATTTTGAACAATTGGGACTGCTAGTTTTTCTTTTGGTTTTGGGTTTAGTGGTTTGAGGAGAAACACTTTACTTCGTTTTGTTTGCAAAATCACATCATTGCCTTCTTTTGTCTTTTGCTTTATTTTTGGTTTCTAGATTACATGACCTTCCCTTAAAGTCAAAGACCAGCGCAGTGCATGGAGAATAAGGTAAAAAGGAAATATGATTTACATTGTACAATGAGTTTAGCTCCTACAAAGTTGAGAAAAATACATGATTGTTGCACCAGAAGGACAATGGTCAAGAAACTTGGGCCTTACTTAAGGAGTGATGGAGGCATTACTTTGTTTTAAAGGAATGCAAACAATCCACATCTTCATCAGAGTTGGCACAACGAAAGAGTTTGCTTGTGGAGAGACCAAGGTAGTTACCGTTTCTGTCAATGTGGTTTTATATTTGAGGATGGAGCAAATGCAAGTAGAAGATAATGAGCACATTGTTAAAAATTCAATTATATTTATCATTGTCTCAGACAAATTTAACATAGATTCCATGTGGGTATTTTTTTTAAATGGTGCAGCAGTTGTACCTTGGTTCTTATGTTCTGGCTATGTGCAAACTGTTGAATGTTGAGTTCACAGGGTCAAATGCTTTCTTTTAGTTAGTCAGTCTTGTGTGCTTTAGTTTCCTTTAACGCGAACAGGATTTGCTTTGAATTCTTTCTCATCAAATGGTTTGGCAATTTGTGAACAAGGACATACAAGTATGAGAAAAGCATATTGAAATGTTCTTTTCTTTTCTGGTAAGAAAGTTGGTCTAAGAAAGGCATAAGTAGGCTTCTATGGAAACAGAATGAGTACCCACCAAACCATAGTTGGATAAAAATAACATTATCATTTAATTATTGAACCTCCAAAAGGGACCATCAGAACATTAACTTTAAAAGGACTACAAGGAAGAGTATGTTCAATGCAATAGGAAAGTGAAAAAATTGATAATCGTTCAAAAATTTCACATTTGCTTTCAACTACTAATCCTCAAAAAGTAAAGCATGCTATATATCTGAAATCAACCTGGCATTTTAGTCAGTCATGGCTCGACAAAGGAAACCAAATTGTTTTCTCGTTGTTCTGGTTTTCTCATCTGTAGGATTCTGTGTTACCGCTGGAAGTGAGTATGTATCAGCAGTGGGCGATCCAGGAATGAGAAGAGATGGTCTAAGATTGGCTATAGAGTCATGGAACCAGTGCAATGAGGTTGGAGACGAAGTTCCTCACATGGGCAGCCCTAGATTTGCAGATTGTTTTGATCTATTCAAGGCTTCTCCAAAGAAAAAAGGTAAGGTTTCTTGCAAAGAACAAAGTGCCTTATTATGGATTTGGTCAAAATGCAGCAACTTGAATTCAGCATAGTCAATTCGACAGACTTGTCTAATCCAATGTTCTTGAATTCAGCATAGTCAATTCGACAGACTTGTCTAATCCAATGTACATTGTGAACCTACAATTGTTATTTCTAGTTTGTCTTGGAAGTCCAGACTCCGGAACTAACAAACAAAGTAACTTCTTTCCACGGTTTTTTTTAATCACAGAAATGAATTGCTCCCTCTGCAATGTGTTGCCATACATAGTGGTCCACAGAGTTACAGAAGAAGACAACAAGCTAGGTGTTGGAGACCCTTTCCCTGGATTGCAATCCAAGTCCCTTTTGGATGAAAACCTTTATGCTGCAGAGAAGGAACTCTATTTAGGATCCAAGTGTCAAGTTGACAACACCCCAAATCCATGGCAATTTTGGATGATCATGCTCAAGAGTGGCAACATGGACACATTTGCAGCCAAGTGTCCCAAAAATGGGCAGAGAGTGGGGCCTTTCGGTCCTGACACTGGATTCCCTTGCTTTGGACGAGGTTGCATGAATCAACCATTCATTTATCATGACTACACCACATTACAAGGACCTAATAGGAGTACACTCAAAGGAAGGTTTTATGGCTCCTGGGACTTGGATGTTGATATGAGAAAAGGACTGCCAGATAACATCTCTTACCACTCAGTGACTTGGGAGAAGGAAGTTGGACAAGGAAGTTGGGTTTTCCACAATGTCTTGAGGACTTCAACAAAGTATCCATGGTTGATGCTTTACTTGAGATCTGATGCCACGCATGGAGTCTCAGGTGGATACCATTATCCAACAAGAGGAATGTCCAAAATCGTGAGTAAATATTTTCCTTTTGCAACATATTCGAGTCAATCCTATAGTTCAAATATTAAACGTAATGATTCATGAGAAAAAAAATTACAAATCAGGTAATCGATCAGATTAAGCCTTTTCCCCCTTGCAACCAAAACAATTAGAAGAACAAATATTAAAAGATAGTTACTATATTTGACAATGCAGATACCAGAATCGCCCAACTTTAAAGTAAGGTTCAGTTTGAACGTACTCAAAGGCGGGGGTCCAAACAGCCAGTTCTATCTAATGGACATGGGTAGCTGCTGGAAGAACGATGGACAACCTTGTGATGGCAATGTCACTTCAGACGTTACAAGATACAGTGAAATGATCATAAACGTCAATACAACTTCATGGTGTCATCCCAACAACCTCAACGCCTGTCCTCCTTACCATACGTTTGGTAACGGAACGAGGATCCATCGAAATGAGACTGGTCTCTTCCCGTATGCAGCCTACCATTTTTATTGCTCTCCAGGAAATGCAGAATTTTTGGAGTTTCCTTATAGTTTATGTGATCCATATAGCAATCCTCAGCCCCAGGAGATACTGCAGATTTTGCCTCATCCAGTTTGGGGCGAGTATGGATACCCTACAAGGCAAGGTGAGGGCTGGGTTGGTGATCCAAGGACATGGGAACTTGATGTTGGAAAGTTGTCACATTCACTCTACTTCTACCAGGTTTGTTTTCGTACTAGTTGATATTTGCTCAAAGAAATGAAATATACACATAAAGATGGGGAATTTAAAGTTGCTTTCGTTTTATAAAGGGACTTGCTACTGAGTTGTTGAATGACATGGGAAAGGAGAGCTGTGTGGCTTGAGCTAGTAGTGGTAGGGTTTAAAGAATCATGCAATTTGGAAATCTACTTCTGGGTAGCTTTAACTGATTTTTTTCTTTTGTAGGATCCAGGAACTCCTCCAGCACGGAGACGATGGATGTCTATTGATTTGGGGACCGAAATTTTCAAAGATCCTAACCAAATTGCTGAATGGACTGTCAGTGACTTTGATATCCTCATACCTAATTACTAAATCCCTAAGCCAAGACATTCAGAAACTTGAAGACGAATCGAATTGTACCCTAAGGGTCTCTTTCTTTTTGACACACAAGTAGCCAAATTTGCAAGGTTCATGGCCCTTTTTTTGGTCTCCTTGCTGTTGTTCTTTCGCCTTTGGATTAATTAAATTTTTTAAAAATTCAAATTTCTTGTTCTCACAACAATCAGCAATGCTTCTAGGAATTTTAAACAGAATTAAAGATTGATTTGCTTGGTACTTCAAATTTTATCCTTTTCGTGATCTATTCAATCAAAGAATTTGTAAGTTACAAGTATAACCAAAAACAGGAGACCCTGTAAGCAGTATGAATCTAACAAGGTTGGTTAGTACCATTACAAAACTAGCACTGAAATGGACATAGATATTGAGACATTGCTAACGAAGCTTGACTCCCTATTAGGAGCAGAGTTTCCAGCATATGCATATCCCACAAGCAGTCTACCGAACTGTAAGGCATAATTCTCACATCTCCGAAACTTCCTAGTAAGTGATGCTACCTTACTTTTTGCATCGCTTTGTACCTATAAACAATAAAGTCGAAAGCAAACCAGCCAATGGTAGCGCTTTGATAACCCTCTCTGTTGCAAACCCGTAACTCCTGCACAACTTAAGCAATGCAGTAACAACATTCTCTTTCCCTCTTAGTGTCCCACACGACATCATTCCTATTAAGTCAGCCACAACCATAGCTTCTATTACAAAGATCTTCTTAGCCACCAGACTTTTGCCGCAAGTTTAGTCTACTCCTTTTCACGACAATTTCACTCATGTCCGTTAAAGTAAGATTCAGTCTTCTCATGTAATCGTTAACTAACAAAACTTTGTTCTTGAACATATAGCGATCTTCTCAGCGTTATTGAAGCACGAAAGAGATACCACAAATGATAACCTTTATTACTTTCCTTAAAGTATACAAAAAAAAAAAAACTCTCTTAATCTCTATACGAGTTGCAAGGCTCAAATGAGCTATTTATAAATATCTTTGGCTTAATAGCTAAGTTAGAATATTAATAGAACTCAACTACGTAGACCAGATCGCATCTTATCTTTATCAGATTATATTACATTATCCAATTAGATGACATCTTCATCTAAATAGGGTTTTATCTAATAAGATTTAGCTACGTCTCAACTAATAAGATAAAAATATAACATCTATCTAGAAATGATAATTTTATGTAGGAAGATGTCCACTATCTTTAGATGACCCTCCCTTATAGTCTTTATTTTTAAAACTGATGTTTATCGTTGTAATCTTATCCGCCACATCATCTAAGATTTTCCTATGATCTCTATTAGTTGATAATGAATCATCCAAGCTCGAGGCCTGTCATAGCACATCAATATGATCCAAATGCTTACCCATGTCAAGTTCATTAGCTATAGTTCATTCATTTGAGCATATACTAAGTCGTTAGTCTATTAAAAACTTAATCTTAGCCGAATCAACTCTTACATGGTCCAAAAATCTACCAAAACTAGAACCAGGCTTGATCTAACTTTCTAAGTTACCTTGTAACTCTTATATGCCACTGTTATGCATGTGGTCCAGCTTACTTTCGATCCAAGGTTTGTTTCCAGCTAGGTGTGAATTGGTTTTATGCGTAAAGGGCTAACAACTTTCCTCCTTACTACTTCAGAACCAATTGGTTGCCGCCAAAGAACCAGCTGCTTACTCTGCAACACCTTCATTTCCCAAAGCCCCTACCAATGTTGTAACAACCCCTGCTTCTATCATTTTCACATAATTTTTTGCATGAATTGACAGATCGAACAAACTTGTGATTGCATCCTTTTTCCTATATGGTGTCCCCACTCTCAACAGCCCTGATAGGGCTACAACTGCCCCTGCTTCATCTGCTATTGTCTTTTTGTAGTCATAAACAGCTTAAACGCTGAATAGTGTCATTGTTACTGCATTTTCTTTCACCTTTACTGTGAGCCCAAATCGTAAAACCTCAACAATTGATCCCAAACACCTTTCGTCCTCCATTATTCGACTCTTGTTCCTATTATAAATTGACAAATTAAGCATTGCTATTATAGAGTTCTCTTCTGTAAGGGTTTGAGGACGAAAACCATTTACGGAGGTGGGTAATTGAACTAACTTCTGTAATGAAAGTATAGTTTTCTTTTCCAGTTTTTGTTAACAAATGTATCTCACAGGCCGCATTGTTTTTGCATTTTGTGAGTCATTTGCTAGCTGATGGATGAGAAGCGCTTGTATAGCATTATTGACTATAAGTACAAATTTAGTAGGTAAAGCAGTAGGAAAAGCATCAATAGGTGAATCCATGCTTTCAGGAGGCAAAAAGAGGATGTCATGAGCAGTCCACTATTGTAGAATCAAATTCCTCAAAGCCTGCTGGGGAACAAGGCGAGTATTTACAAGCAGTTTTGTGGTCATAGGATAAGCATAATGTCCTTTCTCCATCCATCTTGCTATGGAATTCTTGTCATATGTCTGTCCAGTTGAAAATCTCGCATTAAATCCAATGATATTGGACAATAAAAGTCATTTAGATCTGAGAAAAAAATCCCAGTAATCTCTCAAGTCATCAAACCTCTTCTTGGTTTCTTCTAACTTCCAAATTGCAATCCCACTTCACTCTCCTTGAAGCCAAACAGTAAAAACCTAGTGTATCAAGCAATAGCAACAAACTCTTTTAGCACATAAGTAGACGGTTCGATATCTCCCTCATGATTGACAATATGGTCCTCTAAGAACTCGATCTCCGCTCTATAACTCAGGGCATCCTTAATCCCCAAGCCGTCCATGAAGAAAACCCTCAGTTCAGCAGGATTAGGAGTCCTTCCGTTCTCGAACTTGTCTGGAAATGAGAAGAACTGAATCCTCAATATATCATCAATATTATCAACATAAGACCTCAACTTTCTAGCCTGTTGCTGTAAAAACTGAATCTATTCCTTAATGTCCTCAGGCAATTTAATATCGTTAAATGGAAACACATCTAAAAGAGTATATATCTCCTGATTCAAATTATGAAAATGCCACAAAATTGATTGGTTTTGAAGCAAAAGCCATAATTTACTTGATTGAAAACAATACTTCAGCAACATTTTAGACCGATAAAGAAGCAAATAAAACTCGTTAAAACAAACCACCTCGTAAAAGGTAAAATAAACCCTAAATCTAAATTCCTCAACCCCTCTAATAACACAAAACAGGTCAAGTTTACGAATTAAAGACCATGAATTCTTTGTTATGAATAATTTTTAGTAAAGAGAGACATGAAGAACAGAAGAGAGAAGAATTTAGGAGGATGCATGGAAGGCAAAGAAATTCAACAAGAGAGAGATACAAAAACTATTTCATATTCATCAGTTACTAACAAAAGCGATTACAAATATTCATCAGGTAAGTATTAAGGAGGTTTATAGAACGGACAAAAAAGAAATAATCATATTTTCTTTTCTCACAAAATCGAACTTGTCATCACCCCATCTCTTTCATTGCATCACCAACAATAACTCCTTTAGCATTGTTGAGGTATATAGGAGACAAGATTATCGGCAGGATAAGATACAATCACATAGAAAACTCTAACAATGTAACCACTTGCAAAGCTCACACGCTGATCTTTTAGTGGAACTCCAAAACCAAATGAAATGCTTTTATACTTTACAGGTTCAATCTATACGTTATGCTTAACAAGATCAAGAGGAGTAACCATGATGTGCATTAGAATGCATGGGAAAGGGGACGACGAAGGAACCACCAGAGATGATGTCTCTGAGGGAGAAGGTATAAGCTAATGAGGAATCAAGGAGTTTAGAGACTAAATTTTTATCATTCTCTTGTGTGGTTTGCTCCCTTTGATTCATGGGTTCTAAAGTAACTATAATAGTCGCTCCCGGTTCCACTCCTTGTTGCTGTATGAATTATGCAATCATAGTTTTAAGCTCCACCAAATCCTTCTCCATCCTTTCTGCTCTATTTTGTGATTCAAGAAACAGTTTCTCATATTTGATTTGTGCTCCTATCAAAATTCTATGCAACTCCTTAACCCTTGTACCTTCACCCGTTGATTCTTTTTCCAAAATTGACTACTTTGATACTATTTGTTATCAATAATTTTTGGTAAAGAGAGAAATGTAGAACAGAAGGAGCAAAAGAGAGAAGAATTTAGGAGGAGAGAAGGTGAAGAAATTCAGGGAGAGAGAGATATATATATACACAAAACTAGTTCATATTCATCTGTTACTAACAAAATGATTACAATATTGTTATACTACCCGCACATGCAAGTACAACTATATAATGGTCATAATATTTTTATACGTAACATTATTCTTTTGAAAAAACAACAATTGACAATAAAAACGAAGAGATAAGCTAGGTAGAAATAGATGTCAAGGTCTGGATAAGCTCAAAATTTCTCAATTCAACAAGCACTAAAGACACCTCCAGTGAAATCGACCTCTACTGTCTCAGAGATGAGAAAATGGCCATGTAGTTGTTGAAGCATGATTCAAAGTTATCTGTTTGACTTGGTAAGTAGTTTGTTATTAAGTTGAGATAGTGGGCAGATTGTTTTGTGATTTGGTTAGTTAGTGAGTCTAGATGTGTTGTTTATGTGAGTTCGGAAATTTCTTATTCATTGTTGGTTTGTAAGCCTATATAAGGCAAGACTGTTATGTTTTTAGTACGTAGAAATACAGCCCACTTTCAAGTTATAATAAACTTTCTAAATCGTTTTTGATTTCTTCTTCTTTATCGTCTAAAATTCTAACATGGTATCAGAGCCATAGATCCTTGAGAGACTGTAAGATTGAGTGAATTTTTTTTCTTCTTCTTCCAATGGTTGCTAGCAATTCAGCTACTATACTACCACCGAATTTCAACGGTGAAAACTATCAAATATGGGTTGTCAAGATGAAAGCTCATTTAAAAGGTCTCGGCTTATGGCAATGGGTGGAAGAAGAAAGGGAATTACCAGCTTTGAGAAATAATCCAACACTAAATCAAATAAGAGCTCATGAATAAGAAGCAATAAAAGGCCCAAGAGTGTTATCTATTATTTTCTCTGCAGTTTTCGAATCAGTTTTCACAAGAATTATGACTTGTGAAACAGCTAAAAATGCTTGGGATATGCTGAAAGAATTGTATCAAGGCAATGAAAGAATGAAGAAGATGCAAGTTTTAAATCTCAAAAGAGATTTTGTAGCTTTAAGCATGAAAGAACATGAGAGCATACAAGAATATTTTGATCGACTGATGATTTTGGTGAACAAAATACGGCTATTAGGGAAGGATCTATCCGAGAGCGAAATTGTAGAAAAGATTTTTATTAGTTTACCGGAAAAATTTGAGGCGAAAATTTCATCTCTTGAAGATTCAAGAGATATTAATGATTTAACTTTATCCGAATTGATTAA
>JANKYE010000002.1:20025415-20040709 GCA_032467995.1 Erythroxylum dillonii
TGTTTGTTGAAGGATGTCTCTATAACTTTGGGTCAATTAGGTGAGTCTTGTAAGCAATTATGTTGCAAGACACTTAAAGTTGAAGACCTTAACAAATGGACAAAGACATAGCTTTGATTTTATGTAAGCTTGAACTAGTATTTCCCCATGATTTTTTGATGTTATGGTGCATTTGGCAATTCACTTACCATATGAAGCAAAACTTTGTGGACTTGCTCGGTTTCGATAGATGTTCTCCATTGAAAGGTAATTTGTATTAAATTCTACTTTTTTAAAATTTATTAGTTAGTAACAATTGTTAATGTTTTATATTTTGTTTAGGTTTTTATACTCTCTCAAACGTTATGTATGTATAGAGCTCGATATGAAGGGTTTATTGTAAAGGCTTATATGGCAGATGAAAGCTTGACATTTGTTTCAATGTACTTAAATGACGTCGAGACAAGATTTAATAGACCAGAACTTAACTTTGATTTTAACTAATATGATGTCTTGCTAGTTTTCTTCCAAAAAGTTAGGCCACTTGGTGTAGAAAAATAGTTAACTAAATTCAAAATTGCCCATTAATATATTTTGAACAATTGCAAAGAAGTCGAAATATATATGGAATATATATGGTTTCGAAGTAAAGGGATTGATAATATTGAAGAAAGACATAAGCTTAAGTTCCTATTATGGTTTAGGCCTCGAGTAAGTTATATATTGATGGAATATTATGAACTAATGACAATTTATATGCCAGATTAACTTATAATAACATTTTTTCCTACAGATGATACAATTACATAACTATAACATGCAAGAGACAAAAATAACATTATATTCTTTGGCATGTGAGCCTCCTATGTGTGGGAAAAATATATACAGATTGCATTGTTAATGAGGTTAGATTTCATATATAAGATTGAGACAGTTGACTTAGAACCCAAAATTATGGGGTTGTTATTGAGAGATGTTATGACGACGATTTTATTGACTTATACGGTGTCATCTCTGAAATAATAGAGTTGCATGACATCAAGGATAAAAAGGTTGTTTTATTTAAGGGCAAATGGTTTAATCTTGCTAACATGAAGGTGAATGGAAATATTACTAGCATCAATGTTAGTAAGACATAGTATGATAATGACCTTTTGGTCCTTCCAATTCAAGTGAAGCATGTTTTCTGCCTTAATGATACTGTATTGGGCAGTAATTGGAAAGTTGTTCAAAAGTTTCAACACCGAAACTTCTTCGATTTTTGTGAAAGGGATAATGGTCTAATGAGTGAAGATGATGGTGAAGTATATCAAGAGATTGAATTGAACTTGAATAATGAAGTCATTCAAATAGAAGATGAAGATATGTCATCATTCTATAAGAGAGATGTTATCCTAATATAATACAAGTGGATGAAGTACAAGCCAATCTTATCATAGAAAAAGATGAAGATTAATATTCTAAGAATTAATTATATGACATTGATGATAATTTGGCTGAATATAATATTGATGAAGAGTCAATTCATAATGTAATTAAAGATATTGATTTTCAAAAAGTTGATCATTATGATTAAAGGAAAAAAATTGTTGTTTATATGAGATTTTGTTTATATTGTTTGAAAACTGATAAGCCACCATTTCAATTAACTTATGATTAGCCTTCCTATTAAATCAGACAATTAACTTATGATAAGCAATTCTACAACCTAATAATTGTTCTCCATCAACCAGGGACAACCATTTATATGTAAAGGGAGGTTTTATAGTAGTGATATCCATTTAGAAACTTAAATGCTTTAAATATGTAAGAGCAGAGTCTCTGACTCATGCTTTTTCCTAGAAATTTTGTCAAAGCAATGTATTTCATTATGCTTCATTTTGTAAAAGCAATGTATTTCATTATGTTTAATTTAGTTATCTTTCAAATGATGTGAAGTATATATAACTGTGATCATAATCATTGAAACACTTCTTATTACGATGTTGGTTTATGAACTTCTTATTAACATGTTGCTTAAAGCATAAATGCCTCCCTTGTATGAAATGCGCATCACTAAATAACTTAATGCTTACTTTCTTATTAACTTTCATTCTATAAGTATGTAATAAAATTTGTAAAGAGCTGGTAACAATAGTATCAATACATGTAAAAAAATCCTTATTGAAAGAAACTACAATCATATTAATGCTGACTTTTGAAACAAGATTCAAATTTTCTTTATATTTGTTAGATGTGCTATTTATAGACAAAGAAAAGTCAAGACTTGTAAAGTTTTTAAGTCATACATTGTTTCTTTTAACAAGTCTAGAAAATAATGTACAGAACAAGTAATAAATGTTTCTAATGTGATTCAAAATGTAGGGCCAAAGATCCAATTAGCTTTGATTATGATTTGTTCATGTTTTTTCAAATGCTCTTAAATGATTTAAGCAAAAAATTGACAAGTTCTTTACGTTGTAATTTTAATTAGTTTTATTTTATATTAGAAAATCATTGAGAAATCATTTAATAATATCATCATAGATATTCAATATAATGACACCTGGATGAAACAAAGGAAAGAAGGTAGCAACTAGCGAAGATGTAGAGGTAGAGGTATCACTAAAGGTTTTGAGTTGCAAAGCATGAATGTTGCAATGAATAGCAAATCGTCTATGCATATTGACCCCAGACAAGGTCATCCTGTTGACAAGATCCAATCAGTAAACTTGTTTAATGACTTAGGGGTCAATATCAGAGGACAGAATTGTCTTACCTTCAGTATGCCAAGCAATTGAAGGAAGAAAATTTGCTACATAATGTTATGGACAAATTTTTGGTAATTTTTCATTTTATTTAATTATATGCATTTTTTTTACTTATTTAAAGACTAATTTCACTTTTACTTATTATTCACAGATAAAGCTTAATATTATCGATATCGAGAATCCTAAAGTTTTAATCTGTGTGAGTTTATTGTTGAAACAAAAGGTCAAGGATCATCATTATTGACTACATAAATACTACAAATGTTTTCCTTCGGATGAGGAGCCAAAGAGACATGTTCTTGAATGAGTAACTCTAGAAAATTAGAGCCAAATGTGTGATTATTGGGCCTCTATCAACATTAAGCTTTGTCTTCTTTCTCCTCACATTTGCTTCAATTAATCGTGTTACACAATTTAATTTAATGACTATTTCTTTACTTTATTTAGGAAAATTGTGAGAAAGCCAAAGTTAATAGAGTAAAAATGAAAACTTTTCACAACCAATGCTCTAAATCATTTGTTGTCGTACGAAATGTATATCTAAATTATTCGTTTAAAATTTATAATTATATCAGTAAATACAATATTATTTATTGTGTTTCAATTCTTTTTTTTTCATAAAATAGAGTCAGAAGGAGCTACATGGAGATGAATATGATAGGATCACACTCTACAAATTTACACACTACAAAGAAGGTCAAGGTTAGACGTCTAAAGAAGCACAGAATATGATTTTATAAATATAAAAATTTCTTTAATTTTTAAGTTTATTTATTTAAGTAGTACTAACTAATAATATTTGAATAAAATATTTATTTTGTTTTTTAAATTTTAGAATAAGATGTAGGATTTGTTGCAAAGATCATTGTCTGACATAAATGAGTTAAACGTAGATGATATTTGCAACAATGTCCTTGGTACAAGATTAGGGTATATCAAAAGTCTTGGGTATGACTCTAAGTCAATTGGTTCACCCTGGTCACAACTAGCATATGTAACGATGCTTTAAGAGGAGTAACGATCACTTAAGGCTCAGTTACAACGTAATGAAGAAAAGTTAAAATGTAATAAGCAAAAGTTAAATTATATTGAATGAAAATTGGTCGAGCTTAAAAAGATGGTTAAATAAATACTTAACTCAAATTATGTAAGTAGTAGTGACGACGAGAACGAGTCTCAGTTTGTATATAAGTTTTTTTGTTAACATTTGTAATTAACATTTAATGACATTTTATTTGTTATAAAAAAGCTTCTAATTTTTAATTATTTTTATTTCGTTTAATTAATTTTAAATCAAAAAATCTAAATGTTGCAAACAATAATATGGATTAAAAATCTTACCATTTATTATAATTAAATGAAAATTTTTAATAGGATTGTTTAGTAAAAAATCAAAATTCATCACCATCACTTTTTAGTTACATTCCTAAAAACGTCGACAATAATTTTTAAAAATTTTTAAAAATTAAATAAAAATGTAGCTAAAAAGATTTGACTATGATTCTTTAGTGACGTTATAGAAATCGTGTCAAATAACTTTTACGCTAAATCAATTTTGTTAAAAATACTAAACATTGCAAAATATTATTACCTACAAATATGATAACATAGCTGATAACTTTTAGCCACGAAAAGAAAGCGTCTCAAAATATTTTTGACGACGATTTGTCTTATCCTCGGTTATCTCTTTTCACAAAATATCTGAGATCGAAGCAAAATATGATTTGCAACAATTTTGCAAAAATGTCACTGATAATATATTGCTACTGCGATTTTGCGATGAATTCTTGTTGTCATTAAAAAGTTTTGGCGATGAAATTTTGGCTTTTAGCGATGAAAATATTTGTTGCCAAAAAGCGTGATTCTTTTAGTCGTTAGCTAGGGGGTATTCGTTTCGAATTAGTGTTTTGACTATCTTAGTGAGGGAGTTATAGTTCATTCGCGATAGAATGCTTTTGCATGAGATCATGGTTTTCGATAGGTCGTGGTAGAATCGGATAACATGGAGGCAGTGAAGATGGTGACTTCTTGTGTTATCTCTTCTCATCCCCTATCTATTATGGTTGTAGATATTCAAGCTTTACTTGCTAAGAATTGACTTTGTTCTATTAGGCATGTGTTTCGTGAGGATAATTTTGCAGCAGATTAACTGGCTAAATTAGGTCATAGCATTTCGTCAACTTTTCAAATTTTGGAGGAGATTCCTGATGCCTTCTCCTTGATTATCTGGGCAGATGCCTGTGGTATTTCTTTTCTGGGATAGTTTTAGTTTTCACTCGTTTGTAACAAACAAACAAAAATCATAACCTCCTAAGCTTTTTCTTAGACGCTTTTGTGTTAAGCTCTAAACAAAATTATAATTTTTTAGGTATGTTCTAATTTTAAACCCTTAATCAAATTTTATTTTAAACTCTTAGACAATTTTTGTTTTTGAGTTCACACCTAGTTTCTTCTCTTTATTAAATTCTCAAATTATAAAAATTATTAGATACCTATGTAACAATTAATTTATTTGGACAAAGTTTGACACTTATCAACTTTCTCACCTTGTAATTAAACCTTAAACTCTTTCATCAAAATATATTTCTTAGTCCCTTTTATTACATTTTTCTCTATATTTCTTTATTAAAATAAGGTGAATGATTTTATTACCATTTTCTTTTATTTAGCTCTTATTTTGTATCAAATCATTCTAAATTATTCATTACATGTCAATGTCAATAATGATTACTATTGTTTTCTTTCTTTAGTTGAAAAACACAATTCTTCCACAAGTTACTCAACTTGTCATTAAGATGGCTTTCAATCTTGACATTGATTTGCTTATAATTTTACCTTTACCGTTAAATCTTTAGCGTGTTTCTCCCCTGTTTTTGATAACTAAAATTTCGAAGTGCATAAATCTTCTTCTAATTTCTCCATTTAGTAAAACTCTTTCAAGTCATCAATCCACATAACTAAAACTCTTTCAAGACACTTGTAACTTCTGTCCGAAATTTTTACCCTCTAATATTATTAATGAGAATTTAAGAGACAACAGTTGGCAAAGGAATGACAATTGTGATAATTGCATATCCATGAGGAGAAATAACTTATTTCAACTGGTAAAGAAGTTTTGAATTACTTTTAAATTTTTATTGTGATTTTTAAAATTTTAGATTTAATAAACCATGTTCGGTGTGAAAAAACACTAATTTATAAATGGATACTTTAAATTTATGTACTAAAAACTTAATGAATTAAGATCTAAAAAGTCATTACGTTATATTGGTTACTATTTTAATATTATGTTGAATGATACATCTTAGTTTTTATAAATAAAATAGTACAAATTGATTAAACTAGGTATTATAATCATCCAATTGTATTAAGTTAGCTTTTATAAATTAAATATCTTATACATGGTTTCAATAGTTTGAAATTAGTCTTAATTATTATTCATTTTTATAATTAAAATTTTCATAAAATGATAACTTATTCTAAAATAAAATTTATTATTGAAAATAAGATAAATTATATTTACAACCCTAAACTGCAAATAATAATAAAAAATTTTAAAAATAATAATAAAATGTTCAAGCTTTTAATTTGTTATAAAATTAGCCCATCATTAACTTAATAGGCAGCGGAGGTGATATAACGGGCCATATAAGTAAGACCTTTTGATACATCAACATTTATGTTACAAATAAGATTGTACTTCAACATTTTTTATAAATAAAAAACTAATAAAATAGCCTTAAATTTTTGTCAAAAACCAAAGTAATAGGTCAAATGCTGTCCTTTGCTTGGAAAGCCATCAGTAACCCATTCCCCATCACTAAATTAAAAGTTCTTAGTGGGAGATTAAGTTTGGGTTTTCTTCTTGGAACAAGAAAAAGGATCAAAAGTAGAGATCACAGTTCACAAGTGATGGTGAAATTAAAACATAGAGTTTCCAGCACTTAACCGCGTTTGTGTTTCTTCTTTCCTTCCATTCGCGATGGCTTTAAGTACTATACTTAAATGTCATGTCCATCACCTAATCACGTAAAGTCTCATAACATTATTGTCACCGTAACCAACATGTCACATGCATAATATTGTGGTTCAATTGGTGATTCCTACTCTATTTTGCTATTTTCCTGGTTTTAACATTCGTTCATCATTAATATTAGTTTCATCGTCTTGCAAGCAATACGACTAAAACAATCATGTGTTCCTTTCGTAGAAGCCATGAACTCGTACTAAATTAGGCACGGCCAACCAAACGTAATAATCTAAAGCAGCAATAATACCATGGATATAATCTGTTTCCCACTGATTGTAATTACAAGGATCACGTTCAAACCAACATTTGTAATTATTTAGTAAATGCCCTACGTTAGACGTCTTAAATGTTATCATTAGTACATGCAATGATTTCAAAATTGCCCTCTTTCCTTCACTAGGAAGGTCAGTCTCATGTCCTATAATCACTTGCTTGGTTTGCTTTTCTAATTTTTCATGTATTGATATGTATTGCGTAGTGCAGAATACTTTACATGTTCGGAACTTTGCCATATATGTGGGAATAAGATTACGTAAGAAGTAAGGGAGTAAGATACGTAAGATCAATCATGAGTCATTCATGCATAAAGCCAAGGAATTCGTCAAGTAAATGTATAGGTATCAAAGAATTAGAAGAAGTTGCATGCGAGTAAAGGAAGAAAATGTATCCACTCCTTGAATGAATGATTGTAGTTAATGATGTATTTCAGGAACACGCAACACTTCATTTCACCATATAATAAATGTCACCAACTTAAATATTGATCACAATTTAGGTTGGAATGTGGTATAGGTGTTTATTATCAGTGGCCCCCGTATTGATTTTACAATGTAATAAATATTGGGAAAGACCTTTCTTGAAGGCTGGTTATCTCAAAGTATTAGATGGATTCAACCATCATTACATTAGGTATGGACGTATTATAATTGTGTCATCCCCTATCAATAGCTAGATCTATGCTTCATAATTTTCATTGTCGAGCATGAACTAGACTAAACCAGCAAATAGTGCCATTCCTACCCCATTTGCCGACTTCAATGCCGCATACCAAGTTTCTTCTGGCCCATTGTAGTATACACTAGATAAGGTATTTTGTATTATAAAGTATTCCGGTAGATAAGAGAACAACTTAAGATGACCATCAATAAATATGTGGTTAATAATATCTTGTGAATGTGTAATTAACCTTTGTTTGTGTCTGCCAGCAGTGACATTATAGAGAGCCTAGCTAATTCATAGCAATCAATCACCAAGCAAAGCATGATACAAAACATGTCCAATGCTCGGCGGCCACCTTCGTTTTCTATCCACTTGGAAAACTTGTGGGGTATGCATGGTCTGTTTAAACCGGACCACAACCCATCATTAAAACGATCAACATAGAAATGCCAAAATGGTATCCACAATACATATTGGACAGAAGTTGTGTACAGTTTATAAAATTTCTTAGTCACGCTCATAAGAAAATTAGCAACCAACTGTTCTATAGTACAATGAAAGAAGTAACCCATTGGTGAGATAGAATTCAGTTCAACCTTGAGTTCACATTCACCATTTGGAGATTAAGGGTTCAATCTTTTCGTAATCGAGCTATGTCATTTGTGGACTCGTTCATCATGGCCACAATTCTACTCTCTTCAAACTTTCCACACAAAAAGGCCTCGTCTCTTCTCTAGTCAATACTCACTGTTTTCTTTTAAATTGTAGAGAAGAGAGGCAGATATGTCGACGTCTTCTTTCGGCCGTGTCTTTTTCTCACCGTTTTCTTCTGTTCTTGATATAAAAACACGACACTCGTGCCATTTACGGGGTCCGGTATTCTTTATATTCATTAACCTTAAATTTGTTTTTAATTATATTTATATCACAAATATTTGAGCATTGGTCAACACGCTTGTTAGTTGTTGCCTGCAGAGATATCACAAGGAGGCAACAACTTTTTCATTAAATTTTTGTAATTAAAGAAGTGTGCCAGTAATTACTGGAACAGATACAATATTTTAATTATAAATTTTCATTATATTTTATTAAATTTCATTAATATATGCACTTAAAATTTATATAAATATGTAAATAAAATTAAATAGAATGTAGTTAAAATATTATAATCGAAATAGAAAATTTTATATGATACCCACAAGGGCTATAGTGAAACGACTCTGGTTCTGTCCTCAACCAAAGTCTTGATTTAGAGATTTAAAAATAGAGGAGTGACTTGATTGATTTCAACCCTTCACTTAAGACTCTCCTTTATAAAAGGTCTTTAAGTTACCAAAAAAGAAGAGGAGAGGAAAATTTTTCCTATTAATAATCCTCTAACTCCTTGGGCAAGTTTCTTGTTCGGATTAATTACGGACATTTCATTTCTAACGGTAGTGTGGCAGTTGAAGTTACTAGAGAACTCAAGGTTCCTGAGATCCTGATGTTGAGCGGGGTCAGCAATGATCAATCAACAGCTGACCAATTGATATATGACAACTTCTTGTACGCAGACATGTACAAACTATATAAGAACTTGAGAGATTTTAAGGTTATAGATTTGTCTCCTCGGGATTCTTAGAATAGGGTTACAGGGGCTTAAGATTAATCCAACAAAAGCTAGGATAACTAATATATATATAAAAGAATGGAGTGATTTTAAAATTAACGAGGGAGAACTTTATTCCCAAAAGAATCTACTTAACTCAAATTCAGAGTAGTCAATTGAATATGTGACTGAAGATACTCGTTGGTTTTCTTTTTTAAGTGTGCCAGTTTTAATTATTTGCAGGTGGAACATATGTAGTACACAGATCGTGCATTTCAATGTTCTGTCAATTCAATTAATTAATCAGAGCAAATACATTTGTGAATCACATTCTTATCGAGTTTTAATTAATTATTAATAAAATTATTACCAATATAATTTAATTATCAGAATTAATTTTAAAATTTCCAAATAAAAATTAATATATATTTTTAGTTTAAAATACCTTTAAAATACTTATATTTAAAAAATTAATTTTAGTTGATTTTAAATATATTTAATATTTAATTATTGTCAACAGTAAAAATATGACAATTGGAAATATTGAAGAAAACAAAAGAAGAGAACAAAACAATAGTAAAAATAAATCGCTGTAAATGATTGCCCCAGGGAATATGAATGCTTTACTTGTTGGGATCTCCTTTCTCTAAGCTCTTGGCTTCAGGTGCGTTGAAGAAAACTCCAAAAATGAAAGCTTTACTCTCTCTAACTTCTGAGCACTGCAAATTGCAGACTCTGTAAGTGCTGGCAACGAACGACCCTTTTGTGGCGTTTTCCTTAAAAATTTGCATTTCAATTAATGCCATCTCTCATGCATAGTGCATATAATGTTGTGACCGATTCGACTCGGAGACAATCAATGCTCTGCTGCACCTTTCTCCAATTCTTAAAAATTTATAAGAAGCAAAGCTCGTGGGGTGAAGTTCCATGATAAATTCCGGAAAGCACATATTGGAAGGCACATGAACTCCATATAAATGTGCTAAAATGTTTCTTGATGAACTTCTGATATAAGAGGAAAAATATCCAAGAAGCACGGCCAAGGGCTTTGATGGTGAACAATGTGTTCCTACGCCTAGGCCAAAAAGCCATCGATATAAAAGAATATGCCATAGTACATGTACATACATAAAGTTTATTAGACTCAGAGACCGGCCGACCCACCAATTTGCGTCACAGCTCAATTCTCAACTGTAGCTTCACTAGCTGACGCTTTGATCACTGACCGGTGACCCCACAGCGCCAAAAAATGACAACAACTTGACCACCAATATCTTCTCCATTACTTTTACATATTGGCAAAACCACGTACGGCCGTAGTTCATATATTCAAACATCAGTTCTTTGTTCCGGTGTCCTTCATTTTGTGGGTACATGATCAATCACGAATTATCACATTTCAAATGAATCTTCAGTGCTTCTATCTATAACAACAGCCAGGCAATAGCAACTGTTTTTTCTTTTTATAATTTCCCGTGCTTTTAATGCGACTTTTTCTGTCTTCATGTCCACCCCTGTCTCGGGCTCCAATCTGTTAGTCAAATTTTGTGTCGCTTTTACTCACCACAGAACACTCACTTTCCATCTCCAAAACCCTTTTCTTTTCTTTTCTTGGATCTTCTCTTAACCAAGTCTCTGTAGTTTTATGACAAAGGTCCATATTTCTAATTTTCATTCCAAGTTTAGCTTTTTCAATGGAAACATTCAAATGTAGATCGATACCCAACAACAAGAGTAAGATAGCAAGAACATTCCAAAAAGTGATCAACCTGAAAACTGCGACAAGAATTGCTTCAAATAATGGGATTGGGATGTGTGTGCTCACCCCTCAAAACAAGTTTGAAGATCACAGTGCTGACAAGAACAAGAATGGCAGAGACAAACGCAGGGCAGTGTTGGAAGCATTGATGGCAAAGCTCTTTGCAGGTGTCACCACCATTAAAGCAGCTTATGCGGAGCTACAAATGGCACAGAACCCTTACAACAGCGATGATATACACGCCGCTGATCAGGCTGTTGTTGACGAGTTGAAACAATTATCTGAACTTAAACGCAAATATTTCAAGAACGATCTTGATCACCTCTCGCCTCAGGTTACCACCATGCTTGCAGAGATTCAAGAACAACAGAGCTTGATGAAGACATACGAGATAACAATCAGGAAACTTGAAGCCCAAGTCGAGGCTAAAGATTCAGACTTTTGCTCCTTCAAGAAACAGCTTGACGAGTGTATCGCGTACAACAAGTCTCTTGAGAAAAGACTAAATGCTAGTGGGCCTATACCGCTGTTGGACAACATCAAGTTCTCAGCTTTAAACCCGAGCCACTTCGTTCAGGTCTTGCATTTCACTTTGAGATCTATTAGAAGTTTTGTGAAACTGATGGTTCGTGAAATGGAAGTCGCTTGCTGGGATATTGATGCAGCTGTAAAAGCCATTGAACCTGAAGCCAGTCTCGCAAAGCCAAGCCACCGTTGTTTTGTGTTCGAATCATTTGTGTCCAAGACATTGCTCGAAGGTTTCAATCAGCCGCAGTTTACACTCCACGAGTCTTCACTATCAGAGAACAGCCCTCGTGAACAATACTACTTCAATAAGTTCAAAGAGGTCAATTCTTTAACCCTCAAACACTTCTTACCCCAGAATCCAAACTCGTCCCTTGCAAGGTTCACCAGAACCAAGTACCTCCAACTAGTACATGCCAAAATGGAGTGTTCGCTCTTCGGAAACTTGAACCAGAGGAAGCTGGTGAATAATGGTGGCTTCCCAGATTCCGCTTTCTTCAACGCATTCGCTGAGATGGCCAGAAGAGTTTGGTCCTTGAACCTTTTGGCCTTCTCGTTTGGTGATCAAATTAGCATCTTTCAGATTGGTAAGGATTGCAGATTCTCGGAGGTTTACACGGAGAGTATAACCGACGAGTCGTTACTAGACAGTGACAGCGATAACGTGGATCTCCGGGTGGGTTTCACGGTAGTTCCAGGGTTCAAAATTGGCAAAACGGTGATACAGAGTCAAGTGTATTTATCGCCGACGGTACGTTCAGTGAGTTGATGCTTTTTCGATTTTTGTAATTTTCTTTTTCTTCGGGGTTGGTTTCGAGGAATTATCCTAATTTCTGTAAATCTTTTGTAGTATAAAATACTGAATGAAATGAGGTGATAATGATATTGTTACGCGCTTAATGACGACTATAAGTAGTTAACTGCGGTTAGCACAAACAATCTGGTAATTGAAATTACCACCCTGCTGCCTCGAATGGAATCACTTGCTTTTGTGGAACATGGCGTGGAGACCTTGGGGTGGGACCCACACTACTCCCTGGTTGGGCCGGCAGGTTAATCTCTGTGCTTGTATTATGTATGGCATGATACGAGCAAAGCACAGGCTGTCTTAGGTTAATGATAGAACATGAGACCTTTCTGGTATGGCCAATGAGGTTAATTTGCGCTGAGCTTCTATAATTTCAAGCTAAATGAGGTTATCAGTTTCTAAGAACAAGTAGTATGTCATTTAATTTAGCTGATTAAATGACATATTACTTCTTCTTAGAAAATGATTGTCGGGCACAACAAGTGTATTTTATGAAAAATAAAATAAAATTATCAAAATAAAAACATAATATTATGAGAACAAAAACAAAAGTTAGATCGTAACAGGTCTTGTAATTTGTGAGCAAAATGGATGCAGACAACGTCTCTGTCCCTTTCGTTCTTTGCTCTGATACTACTTGTTGGGCGCAGCGGGTGTATTTTATGAAAAGGAAAAATAAAATAAGTAAAATGCACACAGAATATTTAACATGATTCACCCTTAACTTTGGGCTACATCCATGGATAGTAGGTATACAGAGATAAAATCAAAATAGTGGCTCACAAGGTATTTCTCAACCTAAAAATACTAACCTCACTATTTTGCCACTCACTAATCCTTTAAGAAGTAAGGAGTGCCTTATATAGGTACTTCACCGCGTGAAGACAGTTGCCTTGCAGCTGTCTCTTCCTTTTTTTTTTCTTCTTCTTCTTCTTTTCAACAAAGACTGCATGTTGTTCTGTTCAACAAATACTGCATGTTGCTCTTTACAACAATTGCGATTGCGGCACTGCAATGTTGGAATGGAGTCCCTCCATGTGAGAGAGACCCATCTCCAACAAATTTGTGGTTGAATGTGAACACCATCACCTGAAGATTCTCCAGCCCTATTACAAAGATCTAGTAGAAATAGACAACCATCTACTAGATATCCAGTTGATCAGTATGTAATGCTGACTGACGGGGGAGAACCAGAAAGCTTTGATGAAGCCATGAATAATGAACATAAGAAGAAATAGAAAGAAGCCATGCAAGATGAGATGAAATCCTTGCATGAGAATAAAACATTCGATCTGGTGAAGTTGCTAGAAGGCAAGAGAGCATTGAAAAATAAATGGGTATTCAGAATCAAGCATGAAGAACACAACAATCATCCTCGATTCCAAGCAAGATTAGTGGTCAAAGGATTCAGCCAAAAAAAGGGTATTGACTTTGATGAGATATTTTCACCGGTGGTAAAAATGACATCCATACTTACAGTACTAGGGCTAGCCGTAAGTTTTAATTTAGAAGTTAAACAAATGGATGTCAAAACTGTCTTCCTACATTGGGATTTGGAAGAAAAGATATACATGAAGCAGCTAGAGGGTTTCATGAAAAAGGGGAAAGAATACTATATTTGTAGACTAAAGAAATGTCTATATGGTCTAAAACAGATACCAAGATAGTGGTATAAGAAGTTCGAGTCTGTTATTGGAGAGTAAGGCTACAAAAAGACTACTTCAGATCATTGTGTATTTGTGAAGATTTTCTCTGATGATGATTTCATTATTTTATTGCTCTATATGGATGATATGTTGATTGTTAGTAAGAATGTTTCTAGAATCAGCAATTGAAGAAACAGTTGGATAAGTCTTTTTCCATAAAAGACTTGGGATCAACAAAACATATTCTTAGCATGCAGATTATCAGAGATAGAAGCACCAAGAAACTATGGTTGTCACAAGAGAAGTACATTGATAAAGTACTTCAGAGATTCAAACTGGACAAGGCTAAAGCGGTTAGTTGTCATTTTGCTAATTACTTTAAATTGAGTTTCAGAGAGTGCCCTTCTACAGATGAAGAGAAAGAAAAATTGTCTAGAATTCCATACACTTCAGCAGTTGGAAGTTTGATATATGTCATGGTTTATACACGGCCAGATATTACTCACGTAGTTGGAGTTGTGAGTTATTTCCTTTCAAATCCTAGAAAGGAACATTAAGCTACAGTTAAGTGGATTCTCAAGTATTTTCGAGGATCAACCAAAATATGCTTATGTTTTGGAAGAACAGAACCTGTGTTAGTTAGTTATACAGACGTGGATATGACTGGAGATGTTGACTCGAGAAAGTTTACATCAAGTTATTTGATAACTTTTGCAAGGGGAGTTGTGGCATGACAGTCAAAGTTACAGAAGTGTGTTGCACTTTCTACAACTGAAGCGGAGTTTATTGTAACAACAGAAGCCTGTAAGGAGTTGCTATGGATGAAGAAGTTCTTTAATGAACTTGGTATCAAGCAAGAACAGTATCAGTTGTTCTGTAACAGTCAGAGCGCTATTTACCTTGATAAGAATACTTTTTTTCACTCACGATCAAAACACATTGATGTGAGATATCACTGAATCAGAGATGTGATGAAGACGAAACAATTACAGTTAGAAAAGATCCATACTGATGGAAATGAATCAGACATATCCGTTTGGTTTCACTTTTGTTTTTCTGTTGTTGTTTTTGGTTTCTGTTTCTTGTTTTTAGTTTTTGTTTTTTCCTAAAAAAAACGAAAACCTGTTTGGTTGAGATTTGCAATATAAAAACTGAAAACAAAAACCTATTCGGTTGAAATTTCTAATAAAAACTGAAAATAAAAATATGTTTAGTTTTTTTAATTATTATTATTATTATTATTAAGTTATTCTTATTCTTATTAATTTTA
>JANKYE010000002.1:20103274-20117751 GCA_032467995.1 Erythroxylum dillonii
TTTTGATACATGTATATATCAAATAGAACTACTTTCACTAAGTTTTAGATGTTTAATTGATATGCCATATTCATATAATAAATAACAAGGCTAGGTTTATGTATTTAATCATAAAATACAATAGAAATTTGATGAATATAGTTGTTTAGTTTTTATACTTTCAAATATGGAAATTTCCTTTTAGATATAATACCCATAAATAAATACCCTCTTAATTCAAATTTTTTAATGAATTAATTTCATACTAAATCGTTCATATATATATATATATATAAGTGTTGATTACAATATCACTAATGTATCTTTCTTTTTTTTATTATTTTTATTTTATTGTATAAGTGTTGGTTTATACATTACAGCCAATCAGTTGGCTTTAGTTTAGTGACTTAATTATTTTAAAGCATTCTTTTCTTATACATATTAGAAGTACATGATAAAATCAGTGAGATAAATGTACATTGCAAATAAAATTACGATGAGATTATAATTATAAGATTCATATTATATTCATGTATTATCTCTAAATTATTTATAGTTATTGTTCTATTAAGACTGAATATTAATATAGTTAAAAAGATTAGCTGTCCTTATGAATTTTCCTTTTGAAAGGGGTAGTCAATCCCATATACTAAAGTATGGATATACTTAAAAAAAATGCATAGTTGATTATTATAGAAAAAAGTTCATTGAACTAACCTCGTATAAGAATTTCATTAGGAACGTTACTTATATGTCTATAAAAATTCTCATTGTGATAAATGTATAAGTAATCTTTTACTTGATATTTATAAAGTTATCTCATATAGGAATTGCAATGTTCTAATACTACTTATGACATATTCTAATCAAAAGTAGCTCAGAGAATTCGGAATGAAAGGGTTTGCTTTGACCATTAAGAGTAGGTAACCCATTCCTTATGTCTTTTTTTCTATTGCATTCTATCTCATCATTTCACATTCTGTTCTGCGATATTTGAAAATCACCGTCAATGCCTCTGTGTAGATAAATCTGGCATAATCCTTTGTTCCATAGTTTGGGTGGGGCTATTTACAACTAGCTAATTAAGAATTTTCAGATGTACTCGTACTAGCAAGTGCATCAAAGATGCAGTCATCAACCTTCAACAAAAGGGTACCTGTACCCGAAACCAACGTAGGTGGGTAAGTAGAGAATACTTAGGGGTGCGAGAAAACTCTCTCTAAGGAACTCGACAAAATAGCCCCGTAACTTCGGGAGAATGGGTGCCTTCTCACAAAGGGGGTCGCAGTGACTAGGCCCAGGCGATAGTCATTGGATATAGCATGAACTCTATCAAAGTAGTTAATGATCAATGTAGGATTTATCACCCTAAAGTAATTAGGGAGAACGCTCTATTATTCTCGATTGGTACTGATTTAGAAAATTTTTGGCCAAGGTGAAATGACATTTTGAAAATAATTTTTAAATGTCATTAATTAAATCAATTACTAATGGTGGAGAACTAATATGATGGAACTCAAATAGAGCAGATATAAACTTCTTGCTATATGTCTAATCAAAACGTTATTGATGAAAGGATTTGATTATATGAAGAAATCATACATGAAAAGGTTAGCTAAAGCCACCTTGACATTCCTTAATATTTGGGTTGTAATAACATGTTACTAGACGTCAATCTTGATCTATGAATATAAATATTTAATTATATAATTAAAGATAAATTAAAGGAGTTTAATTTTTTTGATCTTAAATATAATTTAAGGTTATAATTTATATTTATTGCCAAATGTTTGGGAACCTAATGAGTCATACATAAAGAATGAGTTAAAGAGAGAAAAAATATTTTTAATTAAGTTGAATTTGATTATAAAGTTTAAGAAACTTAATTTTTTTATCTTATTTGGGCATAATTGATATTTAATTAGAATTATTTGTAATTCTAATTAAAATTAAAATTTAATTTCTATTAAATTATTAAAATGCTCAAAACCTATTATAAATAGACTTCAACTCCAAGGAAGCTAGCACTCTTTGCCTAATCCTTTTTGCAAAAATTTCAAAGTTCTCCCATTATGTTCTATGTATACCGATAGAGATTGAGTACTTGTGTGACTATGATGACTGAGATGAACCGATTTCAGAAATGATTATAGGGAAATGCAAGAAAATGGATCAAGCTTTCAAATAATGTACAAATTATGATTTATGTATTAATAATTTTATAAAATTTAAGTGATCTTGACTTAAAAAAATCAAATACACAAATGTTTGGTAATTATTCTACTACATATGTGTTCAAATCCTACTCCAATTTTCCAAGAGTAGTATCAAAGCCACTTTGATTTTATAATTTGATTAAAATTGCTTGGTTGTTATTCATTTGAAAAAGATTAAGGCTAAAACTTAATTATTTGAATGATTTACCTAATGTTAATTATGGTATCATTAATAATTAGGGTTGTTTTGTTTAATGAAAAAAAACTATGATTTCCTTTTTTTTATTTTTCTAGAAAGCTAATGATATACATATTATTGTTATGTTTCTAAAAGATAGAATATGACTTCTATATGTTTATTTATTTCTGCAAACTAATTATCAACTACACTTGCCCCATCACTTTATTCTATTTATGGAAAGTAATTGTTTCTGTTTCGCTCTTCGAAAACACAACACGCATGCCCCCCTTAGCTTTTAGTTGCAAATAAAAGACAATTTGCTTCTAGATAATTTGGTTGTTTGTTTGTTATGTTTTTGAAGTTGAGAATTTCATATGTTGCTTTTCAAGTTTCTAGAAAAACTTTTAGACCTTAGATTAATTTCTCAAATCAATTGGACAAAATCTATGGAAACATGGATCAATTTTGCTCGATTGAATTTCTTGGATTTGCGTTTGTGTTTGGTTGCTTTTTTTTTTTTGGGTTAAAAGGATGGTAGGAGAATGTCTCATGTCAATTATTAACGAGATTATTATTTATGATTTCAAATATTTATATCAATTATGGAATAATCAGAACATGTGTGTATGCATGCGCGCACACATACATATTAAAACAAAAAATGTGATAATTATTTATGGTCTAAAACATTTATATAAATTATGGAATAATAAGAATATGGATCTAAACGAAAATTTCTTTTGGCATTTACTTATTATAATGTATTTGTAAGTTTTTTTAATTTATATGTTTTAAAATTTCATGAATTACAAAATTTTGTATAACTTTAGTTTTAAGAGGATTCGTTTTATATTTAAACTAACATATTGTTATTTATGTAAAAAAATCATTTATATAAGATTACAATTATACCATTTATTTTTTTGATTTATTTATCTAAATTATTCTAAAATCATGAAAAACAAGGGTTTGTAACTATTATTGTAATTAGTTTTTCCTCCCCTTACTCAAAAAGTGCTATGTCTTGATTCAAAAAAAAAAAAAAGAAGGTGAAAGGATACCTTCTAATCTCACATTAAAAAGTTAACATATGTATAAGACGAGCCATATATATTTTAATAAAAGGTTTCATGTAATGACTTCTAAGTTTTTAATCTGATTATAGAACCAAAAACAAGACAAAATAACAGTTGGAATCAAAAAATAATCTCTTAATATAAAAGGTCAAGTGTAATAGAATCATGAAATCTCATATAACTATCTAAAAGAAATCATGTGTGTCTTCATTATTTGATATTGTCATTAATAGTATTTGCTGTAATTACATAAAAAAGAATAAGAGATTATGAAATGTTTATCTAATTTTCCTTTAATCGAGATAAAACGAGTGGTGTTAAGGATAAGTGAAATCTAGAGAGCTAAATGTTTTACAATAGGAATAAATAGTATGCAATTATCAACATTAAATTAGAACTAAAGTAATGGAAAGCTGAGCTAAGGTAGTAATAAAAATAAAGAAGCATATATATAATTGAAGAATCATATAGGTTTATATTGTACATCTTCCTCTTTCTCCTCCAGTAGTATGATAAAGGTTTTATTATTTGTTGATCACAAGGGAGATGCATAAACTAAGTTGTCATTTTATTCCTATCTTCTTTTGTTTTTTTTGGTACAAAATGGTCCATCAACTTTGGATCGGGTAATATCATTCTTTGTTTCTTTTATCCAAACGCTAATATTCCAAGAAAAAAGAGATATTTACATGAAACTGAGATAAAATTTAGTAAAATTAACTCTCTACATGTTATGAATGTAGCAATTAGTATAACACTTTAAGATAATTCTAGTTGCTAGAATAATTTTGACGGTGAAAAGTATGATTCAACTTAGTAGAGATGAAGTGGAACATTAGGAAATAATTATGATAATGAATTTGAAGAAGAGGAGTTAACTTACAAGGGATAATATAGTGGTGTAGTCAATGATTTTGATAAATCAAATATCGATGAGGATAGTGAAATTTTCTATGAAGTTCTGAGAGAAGATGTTACAACTGATGTGAATAAACTTTTATATGGGAATAGCAATATGTTAAGCTAGAGACAGAAGTTAGGTAGTAATCAAAATGAGTCAACTAGTGTAGATATGGAAGTTGAGTCTTGGCTTATATGAACTTGAAAGTGAATATGAGTGCTCAAAAATGATATACAAAAGAACAAAACCTAGATGTCAAATTTTGATGCTAAAAGAGAATTTAAAGCTAGAATTGCATTATATATATGTTAGGATATCGTTTGATTCAATGAAGACATTAACAAAGGCTTTGACTGCTCCAAACAGTACTAAGTTAAAGTAACCAATGTATAAACGTTAGCCAAGCACTGTCATAAGGACCTGGACCTAAGATTGATTACATGAATGAAATTTTGTGGGTGACATTTGTTTTGAGTGATTAAGTGAATTTTTGTGAATATATCTTCACACTTTTTTTTAACACAGTACATGACATGCATTGTTAGCTTCTAAGAATAAGTCGAGTTATTAGAGTTATATTTGAAAAAATAAGTCTGTAAGTCTACTATATAAAGTCTACATGAATATGGCTTGTCATGTGATGGATGAACCTTTTATTTCTTTAATTCTATTTTTTTAATTTAAAAACAAATGATTTCTAGGAAAAAAAACCATCATTAAAAAGAAGATGTTGGTATCTTAAAACTAAAACATTCCTCACCAGAGCATGTTAATCCTTGGTCACCTTCTTTTTACACCCAAGTCGAAGCTAATCATGGTTTAGTACATGATACATTAAGTTCAGAAACCTAAACAAAAGCAAATAATAAACATTCCTCACCAGAGCATGTTAATCCTTGGTCACCTTCTTTTTACACCCAAGTCGAAGCTAATCATGGTTTAGTACATGATACATTAAGTTCAGAAACCTAAACAAAAGCAAATAATAAAGAAGAGAGAGTAACTAAGGGGCAACTAGATGAACTGTTTAGTGAGAACTTACAATCAGTGTGGTTGAAATAATCAAACAATGAGTTTTTTTTTTTTTTTAAAGAAAGAGCAAGAAGTCGTTTTCTAATGACAATAGGTTAAGAAAGAAGTTTGGGATTATGCACATTGGCTTGCACGTACCCTATAAACTAATTCCCAAAAGCTCATCTGTCATCATGGCGGCCAATTTTTAAAGGACCACTCTGTTTTCTTCTCTACCATCCCCACATTTCTTCTCCCTCTCCTCACACCACCAACTAATACCCCATTCTTTTACTCTCTTATTCTCTCTTTCTTTATCTTCCCTTCACACCTATCTTCATCTTGGTTATTAGCTTCTTCCATCAATCAAAGCGTTTATAACTATCCCGGGAATCCATTGTATATAATATACGCTTAGTCTTGGAGGTCCTTGGTGTTCATTAATGGATAGAAAGTCTAACGACTTACTAATCAGTGAGCAAGAAGAGAACGAAAGTAACCCAGAAAGTGGTCCAGACTCACCACCTTCTAGCTTGGTTAACGACTTGAAGATGGCTTCTCCTTTCTCCCCAAAAAGAAGGTAACTTTTACACGATTATATCCCGGCTCAACTCACGTGTTTTCTTCGATTTCACATCACAGTATATTTGGTTTTAAAAGCATCCATAATTCGAGCTATAAAAGGTTGTCTTTGAAGCTAAAAATCATTGAAAGTAATGTTCTTTATGCATAATTAGTTAACGCTATTGAACAGTAAGAGAGGTGCACATAAAAAAGTGATATCGGTGCCGATCAAAGATGTAGACGGCGCACGGATGAAGGGTGAAAATGCTCAGCCACCTTCCGATTCATGGGCTTGGAGAAAATACGGCCAAAAACCCATCAAAGGTTCTCCTTACCCCAGGTAACAGTTAACATCGAATAAAACCATGTTAAGTTATAACGATTATGGACGAAATTAACTTGTAGGATTGGGTAGACGTAACAAGTCCAGTTTTGTTTGAACTGCAGAGGATATTACAGGTGTAGCAGTTCAAAAGGTTGTCCAGCCAGAAAGCAAGTAGAGAGAAGTAGATTGGACCCCACAATGCTTGTGATCACCTACTCTTGCGAACATAACCACCCTTGGCCTCCACCGTCCAGAACCCACCACCATCACGTCTCCGTCCCCAAACCCCCCACCACGACTGTCGCCAGTCCTAAACCCCAAATCTCCGAGTCCAAACCAGAAACCCCAGAACCCGAACCCGGGAAAAGCTTCGCCGATCTCGGTGACGAGTCACTTATCACGACCGACGAATTCACATGGTTGGGAGACATGGAAGCAACGTCCTGGACAATTATCTCGAGTCACATTTTTTCGGAGGAGAGGAGCTCTGCGGATGCGGAGTTTTCTCCGATGAGAGAGGAGGATGAGTCGCTTTTCGCTGATCTGGGGGAGTTGCCTGAGTGCTCATCGGTGTTCAGACACCAACGTGGAGTGGGACCGCAAGTTCAGATCTGCTGACACGTGGCATTGTCAGCACGCGGGTTATCAAATTCAAAGGTGTCTACCGCACGCCAAAAGAAAAACATATATATTTTTTAGAAAAAGATTTATATTAATAATTTGTTTTTCATTTTTTATTTTGGGCTTGATTTCAGTGTAGTAAGTAATAACAATCCAATTCTGATTTCTGAAGGCCGCCGCGATCCTGTTGTAATTAGGTATTATGGCCGTCTCAGAAAATAGATATTATTATTTCAGTTAATTAATTTTATCCTTACTAATGGCAACTAGTTAACACTAATCACTTTTAGGTAATGGCATTTGACATATCTTTCCACTTATCATTAGATAATCTAAAATTGTATGAACTGAAAGCTTTTGATTTTGGTTTTGGTTTTGGTTTTAGTCTCTCACTCCGCGTGGAATTGCCATATAATGGCGGCTGGAAATATGCATGAGATAATCCTGTACAAGCTGCCAATGCACACGAATTTGGAAGAAACAATAAGCTATGCGGTTAGAAATTGGTGCAGGCAGAGAGTTAATAAAGGGGAAAGGTGTGTTCTACAGATGACTGACTAATTAATGAGTTGTAATTGAATGCAGCTCTCTTTCTTTTTCTCCTAGTCAGATGAGGAGGTGTAGGCAGTTTCAGATATCCTTGATTTGGATGTGATTCAAGGAAAGGCCAGCATAAAAGTTTTGACTTTTCGTATGAATGGTAGGTGGATAATATTCCACAACTTGCATTGCATCCCTCTCCCTCAATAACTGTGCTTGAATTGCACATGGTTCTTTGTAGATTAGATAACCTAATCTAATATAATCAATCTGAAGAGAGAGAGAGGGAGATTCTATCCATACTTTAGGCCATTGCTTCATTTGCTTAATATATTATGACGTAAACAAGTTTTATACGAGATTATAGTAAAAGAAAATGATGTTGATTGATTCTGAAAACGGCAAAAAGGTCTACCATCGAACCAAAATCTAACACGTGCGGAGCACAGCGTCACATGCAATATGTACCCGTTATTCATCGTCTTCACCAGCCCTTATCCATTACCATGACAGTTAATATTTTAAAAATTCAACCGGAAATTAAATACGTAAAAAATTGGAAAAAATGATAATTATTCTATTTTACAACGATTAATTAAACTATACTTTACTGGTTAGTAAAAGTGTTCTTTAAGAAAAAAACAAACATAATTTCACGTACTTAACGGCTATATCTCCAGGTATGAAGATGAACAAATCTGTCCGTTTCTCGATTAGTGATCCCTTTGCCGCTTTGTCACATTCCAACGTTTTCTTTACACTTTTCAAATATATGTTTAATTAGTCAGGTTTATGTTCGTTGATTCATTTATTTCTGTATAAGTAACTAATTTAAGATATATAATACTCAAATTGATCACTTATAGTAATTTTCTTATGACATATAAGATAAAGATAAATTGTATAAATAAAATATTTATTTTAACAAATAGTTATGACAATTTAATCAATATTAATTATAAAACAATTAATGAAAAAGTAAGAAAACAGAGAAAATCAATGTATAGTGATTCTGGGAAATAATTAGTGATTACTACGTAAATTCCTTGAATTCTCTTTCATAATCTACTGTTTTATTTCTTGATAAGTGAATATTTAGTTAATACTAATTATAAAACAAACATAATAATAATTAAAGAGAATACGGAAAGAGATACAAAATTAATTTATAGTAATTCGTCCAAATAATCATTGATTTATGTCCACTCCCTAAACTCTACTTGAGAATTTATAATCTTCTTTCGATAATTGAATAACAACCCTTTTATACTACTTTTTTTTTAATCACGGATGAAAAGAAATCATTTACAATTCTTGTTCAATGTCAAGAGGAATCCTCGTAATGTGTTTATCAATAACTTCTCAGCTGCATCAATTGCAATTGCACAATCATATACAAATCGAAACCTCTCTTTCTTGCTAATACTAATGAACTATGGTTTAATATATGTTATGGAATGATACATACACTCTAAAAACCTCTCAAGGCTTTTAGTAAATCTCTAATATGTTGAATCTTCTTTCCACAGCTCAATCGTGGTCTATTTTTACTCAAGATCAACGCAAATAGTTATTAGACACATAAACTAGATGTTACAATTTTTAGTTTCTAATCAATTAGCTAATTACCCACCTTCGATTATGCATATATTTTTTAGTTGGGGTATCGATTAGTTGGACCTCTAACTAGACACAAATTCTCCTTTCGATAGCTTTCTAAACTCACCATTGGCTAGTTGGTCAAAACCTTTTTACTAGCTAAATGAAGAATGCATTTTGTAAATAAATAGTGTAATAAATGTACATTGTCCAGTCAATGAACAAATCCAACTTATATATAATGCCAAATAATATCTATTCATATACAAAGTAATCTAACTTATTTTTTTTTAAATCTCGAAGATTTTTCAAAGATTGAAAACTCTTTTCTTTGACAACAAGTTCATTCAGTATTTTTTATAAGTTTCTTAAATATTGCTTTATTGTTAAGATGTTTTCTTTAAAGTGTAAGATAAAATTTCTCTTGATTATGAAAGGATTGATACATTATGTCCTACATATAAATGGTTATATAATGCTTAAGCATATAATTCATTAAAATGATAATGTTTCAAGAAATATTATAACAATTTGTTACATGTTTAGGTGATTGATTCCTCTTTGTTTTTGGTTCTTCACTTGAATTTTCTTGGATCTCTCTTAGTTTTTTTTACCATCTACTTTTCTTATTTTTTTTTCATCCTTTGATTACTCAATTTATTCATCTTCTTCTATCTTCATAAATGGAAATAAATATTTAACTTTAGTAGTGGAAATAAATTATATAATGTTATCTTTAAGATCTCTTTTGATATTGTTACTACAGGCCATAGGTAGTTCCTAATTAGGGCCAAAGGTATAATCATACAATCTTTGCAATCTCCTCACTACATTTCTCAAATTGTACCTAATATGCTCCTTTTGAAACTTGTAATTTTCGTTTTGTAGTTGTATAAATGTCTCCACCTAAATCAAAGCACTATTAGTGCAAAATCCAAACTAATTTCCTAGTCTATAGTCTCAAAGAAATGCATCATTTTACTTGGTTTGTGCAATGATAGTGAAGTTCCCTTTTCTTCCCATTAAAAATCAATTCATTAACTACTATTATATCATCCTTATACTTCCAAAAGCATCTATTTTGAAAATTTATAGGAAAATACTCATTACCTAAAAGTTTTGCACATGCATCAGTTCAACCTTCATAGAAATTTTGAAGTAAAAAAAATTATGCTAGTGTAGGAGACTTGCCATGGTCTTTAGAGGAGAGGAGAAGCAAGGAATATAAGGGTCATGATTTTTGGATTGGAATAGATGGATAAAATCAAGTGGGTTCATATTGTTAGTGGAATGCCTAGTGATAATGTAGGACGTATATAAAATAATAAAAATATTAGTATATCTGATTTTTACATTACCTATATGGAAGTCTATTCATCATTTTGTTACATAAACAAATTTTTTTTGTAACATTAGTTAAGCTTAAATTCTTTTGAAAACATTTAGGTTAAAAAAATTACTAATTTTTTTTAAAAGTTAAAGATGATTGTATTAGTATCGTGAGAGATATAAAAAATGATTGTTGTAGAATACCAACTAACTAGTATTCTACAACTAACCCATGTTTTAATGTTCAACTAACTTAGTTCACATTAGTTTTAATTTCTAATTGATCCTTGCATTTGTTACCTTTAAACCTTTAGTAAAGTTAAGAACCTAGAGGGACCTAACTGAGTTTATCTTTCTTGTGCTTTTATAATTGATTAGCCATCTGACTTTCATTCCTTGTGAGATTTTATGCTCCAGTACCCTAGCTGCTATGGTCATTATGTTTTGCAAGGTTTGTTCTTATGCCTTAGTCTCATTTTTAAAAATTTTGTTATTCCTTTCTTTCCATAAGAAGTAAATTAGTGCTACGAAACTCATCTTCACCACTTTGTAGTCAGCTTTATTGCTTATTCAAATCTTGGTAACTCTTTTCACTATTTCCTTCCAGTTAGAAGGACTCCATGGGATATTTAGTAGCTCTCTAATTTTAGACCAAATAAACTTAAAGTAGGAGCATTTAGCCATGAGATGATCCATATCTGGCACAAGTCACAAGTTCTTGAGGGAATCTCAAACTTAATCTTGCACTTAATGCCTAACCTTCCAGCTATTCCCCACCATAGTATAAATGAATGGCTTGGACTAATATCTTGATCCCATATCAGTTTATGCAATTGTACTTTATGGTTTGCCTCATACTGAAACAATTTCTTGAACTCCTTTGTAGAAAATTCCATTGACTTATCAATTGTCTACTACACAATATCTACCTTTGCTGAGTTAGGTTGATATAGAGGTAAGTTATTCATGATCATTACAGCTCCTCTTTTTCAATGAAAAGGCCATCTCAACTGATTTGACTCTACGAGTTCTTTCACCTTAGTATTTGATGGAATTACTACCTTCATGTCATTTGATTCCTCTATTCTATATAGTAGACCATAGGTTAGTTAGTTATTATTATGGAGAAAAGTCCTATTTCCTTCCCTTATTACGTGAGTTATTAATCCCTCCATCCATTTTCTAGTAGCCAGGATTTACTTTAGCATCCACGACATATTCTAATTAGGTTGTATACTCTACATATTGCTTCATTTTAAGCTCCACATATTATTTCATTTTAAGTTAACTGTTTGAATCCATTCGATCCATAAGTCTTCTTTTCTTTTGCAAATATACCATAATCTATTGGCCATTAGGATTTTGTTCATAATTTTAGTAGAGGTAATCCCTTATCTTCCTATTTCCTTAGGATTGCAGACCCTAGACTAGTTCACCTTAGGAATCCTGTGTTGGTTGTTGGATCCCCTCCATAAGAATTCCTTTAACTTCATATCAATTTTTTTTAAAATGCCTTGGGGGAGGGTTAGGTGACAGAGTCGGTAGGTTGCTAGATTACTCAGGATAGAGATCAGTGGTTGTAGCCTTCCTCCATACTTTAAAAAGCTGTTGTAAATATTACAACCAACCCTCTTGCTACCAAAGATAGTGTGCATTGGAGGAAAATTTTACAATATAAAAGCTCCTTACTTCCTTTTTGAGATTATGTAATTCTTTTCTTGCCAAATGTTATACCCTATAGATGCCAAACTAATTTTCACTGCCTTGTTATTCGTTCTTAGAGTTCTTATCCAAGCAATTAGCTCACTCCAAGAGATGACTTATTTTCTTCTGCTTAATACCCTCTATAATCTTTTCCAAATTTTGTATTTGCAATTAACCAAAACATGGTCTAAGGATTCCAGGACAAAGTTGTATAGTTCACACTACAATGAATTAATTGGAAACTTGATTTTGTCCTTAGTAAGGAGTCTCTTAACTAGGACCAACCATAGGTTGAATTCATGTGAAGGGTTAATATCATTATCCTATACTAGAGTTATCCACCTCACTCTATTATTAGGTTCCATTTGGAAATGATTTGCAGGCTTTTGAATTGAAGTTCATTGATCCCTTAGTAATCTACATAATTTTGTCATATTCTATTTCTTGGAAAATAGGCAGATTATCCGTTACGATAACCACACTTTTACTATTATGGTAAGTAAAAATCCATTGGTTATTTATGATAAATTTATTGACCTTGGTTTTCGAGTTCACTATAAGCTTTAGTTGTCGGATTTTATCAACTTTGTACAAAGGTCCCTTATTATGCCAATTGTTCAACCAAAATAATATGGTTTCATCATTCCCTATCTTGTGAAGAACCAACTCCTGCATCCAGTGTCTTGTACCTAGTATTTGCTTGAGATTCTATGACCTGTCCTGCTCAATCTTTAGAATCCATAGGCTATTATCTTTGATGAATACATTATGCACCCATCATACCCATAGATCATCTTTCTTACTACATATCAACCATAGGTTTTTAGCCAAACTGACCCAATTGAGCAATCTTGTTGAATAAATTCCCAAACCACCTTGATTCTTTGATTTGCATATTTTACTCCAGTTAACTTTTGACTTCTTAAAGTTTTGACTCGATCCATTCCACAAAAACTCCTTTATCTTTCTATCTAGTTCCTTTAGTGCACTATTGCGGAGTGACAAGTAGCTGATCCAGTAGGTGCAAGGTTACTAAAACTTGTCTGTAATAGTTACAGTCTTCCCTCATAGTTGAGATGCTTGTTACACCAATGATTTATTTTCCCATTTAGTGAGTCCATCAATGTTTTATAGTTTGAAGCAGTGATTCTTCTTTGAGAAACCAAGATATTTAATTAGAAAGTTGCCTTGTTTTAATTCTGTCTCCAATGCTTTTGAGGCAACTTTTATTCTGGAGTTGACAGGCAGAAGAAACTTTTGTTAGGATTACTTCTTAAACTTGACATAACTTTGAATTCTTCCGTATATTGCATGAAAAGGTTAATAAAATGCTTTTCAGCCCTACAAAATAGTGACAAGTCATCTGTAAAACCTAGGTGAGTAAATTTAGTACCTTTATATTTGTAATCATATTAGAATTTTGAGCTTTTTCCAATGTTCCTTGCAAGTAAGATTGAAAGGACCTTTATGCGCAACACAAATAGGTAAGGAGATAGGGGACCCCCTTGTCCTAATCCTCTCTTAGCCTTTTTTAGCTCGGTAGGTTTTCCATTCACCAAGATAGCAAAAGATGCAGTAGTCACACATCCTTCAACCCATTCAATGAACAAAAGTGAACAAACTATTGCTTTAAGAATGCTGGAGATGAAACTTTAGTTGACTGAATCATAAACCTTAGCCAAGTCTATTTTCATGGTGCAATTCTTCACTTTTGTCTTGGTGTTATAGCCTTTTAGGAGTTTCTGACAAAGGAGAATGTTGGTAAAATAAATTTCCTTTTGATGAATGCATTCTAAGTTAGATTAATTATTTTCCCAAGCTATTTTCAGTCTATTTGCAAGAATTTTTATGATGATTTTGCATAGAATGTTAGAGCAAGCAATAGGTTTGAATTGCTTCAATCTGCTGGCATTGCTTTGTTTTGTAACAATGCTTACATAGGTTTTGTTCCACTCTTTCAATATAGTTCTTTTCAGGAAGAACTCCTTTACTACCTCTATAACCTCTTCTCCTAGGATATCTTAGTTTTTTTTTAAATAAAAGATCTTCCATTAAATCCATATGGACCAAGTGATTTATTAGGGTTCATTAAGAAAAAGGATTCTCTTATCTCTTCTCTAGTTATTTCTTTGGCTATTTATTCCTTATCTTCTTTAGAGATCTGTTTACCTCCCCTCAGTACATCTTTTCATATTTCTTTAACTTCATTTTCAAGCTTACACTGTTGGAACCTGATCTCGAAACCGGATCCCAACCGGAAAAAGACGGCAAACGGAAAACGACAAAGAACGAAGAATCGGATAACAAAATGCGAAAGCAAAATCAGAAGCGCAAACCGAAGAAAAAGCGAACGAACAAATTTCGAATTCACCAAGCACATTTTTCAAATTATTCATAAATAACAAAAATTTCGGAAGTTTTATCAATTGAT
>JANKYE010000002.1:20200223-20211146 GCA_032467995.1 Erythroxylum dillonii
AATTTTTCTAGCCCAAATGTACATTTTAATACCTTAATTCTCTAATGACATCAATTAATTACAAATCACTAAGTATGATCCATTAAAACAAAATTCAAGTCATATTCAATTCTCATTCATCTTACAAATTTTAACACCTATCATACATATACTTTCATGAACATGTAACATTCCAACTAGGGTACAATTTATGAACATAACTGTTAGAATACAACAACTAATGATTGGCTTCTAGATCATAACACTAACAAGGAGATCCCCCTATCTGTGAACTCTGGCAGTGTTAAAGAATTTGGTTAGACTTCCATTGATCATCACAAATAATGTAGCAAAGGAGATGCATTCCTTTAACCATTTAATGAAGATTTCAGGGAACCCATAAGCATATAGCATTTTCCACATAAAATCCCAACTTACACTGTTGAATGCCTTGTGAATATCTATTTTCATTGTGCAATTGAGAGAGAAGTTAGCGCTAAAGTTTCTCTTTAATAGTTCTTGAATAATAAGAGCATTGTCAC
The DNA here is from genome assembly GCA_032467995.1 of Erythroxylum dillonii. NCBI lineage: Eukaryota > Viridiplantae > Streptophyta > Magnoliopsida > Malpighiales > Erythroxylaceae > Erythroxylum > Erythroxylum dillonii. The sequence continues at coordinate 20,200,745 of JANKYE010000002.1, forward strand.
CAATGTGTCTGTCACTAACAAAAGCACCTTAATTCTCATTAATCAAAGAGGTCATTTCTTTCTTCAATCTAGTTGATAGGAATTAAGACCTTTGAGGATTAAGCAAAGAAAAGTTCTATTGATTTCCCTGAGGATTAGTACCTTTGTGAAGAATTCATGGACTACCTTTTTCACAAAATTACCAATGATGTACCAAAATTTTTTATAAAAAAACCATTGAAGCCATCTGGCCCTAAGGCCTTCATACCATCCATTTCACATACAACCCTCTTAATTTCATTGTTTTTTGGTTTAAAAAGCTAGATCTTAAGGAGAAACATGCTTCAAAGCAAGATTGCATAGATCATTGAGTGAAGCAATTGAAGGGTTTGGTATGACAAGGATGGAATCAAAATACTTTATTATTTCCTCATGTATTTCCTAGTTTTTCAAAAGTGTTGATCCCTCTTTGGAAGTGATTGAGAAACTTTGTTGTGGTTTTTCCTTGCTAGAATAGAAATGAAGAAGAAGCTAGTGCAATTATTACCATCTTTGAGCCAATTCTCTCTAGCTCTTTGTTACAGCAAAGAATGGTGGTTTTTTATAGCTTGCATGTATTTAGAAAGAGCTAGTTTCTCGGTATCTAGCAGCATTTGATCATCTGGTTTTGAGGCTATCTTATTTTGAATGTCTTCAAGTTCCAATATGGTAAAGTTGATAGTAGATAAGGTGGATAAAAGTTCTATTGATTTCCTTAAGGATTACTCCCTTTATTAAGAATTCATGGATTACCTTTTTCACAAAATTCCTAATGATGTTCCAAGATTTTTGGAAAAAAAAACCATTGAAGCCATTAGGATACCATCCATTTCAAATATAGCCCTCTCAATTTCATTGTCGTCAACAGTTTTGGTTGAAAAAGTCAGATCTTGAGGAGAAATTTGCTTCAAAGTATGATTGCAGAGATCATTGAGTGAAGCACTTGAAGGGCTTGGTGTGCCAAGGATGGAAACAAAATATCGTATTGCTTCCTCTTATATTTCCTAGTTTTTCTGAAGTGTCGATCCCTCTTTGGAAGTGATTGAGTAAACTTTGTTGTGGGTTTTCCTTGCTAGAATAGACTTGGAAGAAGAAGCTAGTGCAATTATCATCATCTTTGAGCCAATTTTCTCTAGTTCTTTGTTATAGCAAAGAATGGTGGTTTTTTATAGCTTGCATGTATTTAGAAACAGCTAGTTTCTCAGTATCCAGCGGCATTTGATCATCTAGTTTTGAGATTATCTTAGTTTGAATGTCTTCAAGTTATAATATGGTACAATTGATAGTAGATAAGGTGGATCCTTTCAATAATTGTAACAGTTTGAGCTAATTTTTTAAATAATTTCCAGCTTTTATACATAGCTGAATTGCTTGGTCCCCACACAATGGTAGTTTGTTCCCTTTTTTGCAAGCTTAAGAGAAACTTGATGCATTGATAAGTTAGTTGTTAAATTTAAAAGGGAAATGCATGACATTTTTTTGAAACAAATTATCAATTATAATTTGGGTGTGATCTAAGAATAAGGGGTCTTTGAATTTGCCTACGTTGTTAGGAATTTGGTTTAACCATAAATCATTGACTAGTGCACGGTCCAGCTTCTTCCTGATATACTATCTTGAGTTATGTTGAACCAGTAAACGTATGTCCCACAAAGTTGAGATCCATTACCCCTAACTGTTGAACACATTCCTTGAAGTCAGCTGAGTAGTTCTTTAAGTTATAATGTCCTTGAACATCTAAAATGTGGAGGATTGAGTTGAAATCCCCGCATATCATCCATGGTTTTATGATGTTGTTACTAACAATTATTAGGTTGTTCCATAAAATTTTTATCTGAAATTCAAATTTACTCGCATATATGAAGGATATATTCATATCAACATTTTCGTATAAGAAGAAAATATTGAGATGCATTACTTGCTCATTGGAATCCAGCAAATCTACTTTGATCTCATCATTTTTGAAGCATATGATGATTCTTCCAAAGGCATGATGAATGTGATTTTTGAGCATCTTCCATTGAGAGCCCATAATGTTTAACTTGACCATGCTTTTTTAGCTTACTTTGGTTTTAAGTAAGGCTACTAAGAGCAGTTTCTCTCTATTAACAAAAGTCCCCTAAAGCTAAAAGCTTGGAGGAACAATTTATTCCTAGAATATTCCAAGAAATGATTGGCATATTAAGAGAATTGGCCTTTGGAGCTTTTCCCCTTTCCCCTTTGTGATCTTCTCTCTATTGTTAAGAATTCCTTAGCTATTGATTTTTCTTTTGTAGTTCAAATAGGTGTTGCAGAGACTTCAAGATTTATTATTGCAGTAGCAGATATTACAGAATCTAACTTGTTGGAGTTTGCAATACCCTTTAGTGGGTGGTTCCCTCCTTCAACAATATCATATTTGGTTGGTTTATGCCTAGGATTTGTTTTATGATGTTCACTGTTGTTGTTCATAAGATCGTTGTTACTTCTATTTTCAAGTTTGGTTATCCTTCTCAAAGGTAGTGTTTGAGCTCTCTCCATTCATCATATCAAATACCTCTATTAAAGTATTTTTAGAACTGGAATTTGACATAGAAGTTTTCATCACATTGATTCTAGCTTCCTCCTTACTGCTAACTACACTTTTAATGGCTAAAATATTATTTTCTTAATTCCCATGTGCTACTCTACCTCTTCAGTCCCTGTAAGCTCATAGTAACTTCTAGTTTTGAAAGTTTTCCCAGTGGTTCTCCAAACATTCCCTTGTGACTTGCAAGGTGGCTTCCAATGGTATGAGATAGAAATTGTATCTTCCCACAGTTTGTTGTCTTCACCCAATCTTATAATATGTATTTCATTAAGGAAATCCTCTGAGATTTTGATACTTACACAAATTCTAGCATATCATATCCTCCTTTTCTTAGCAATATTTTCATCCATGCATAGGGGTTTCCCAATGTAGCTGGCTAAAGAACTTAACCCCTTATTAGTATAGTATTTAAGGGGTACACTATAGAAATTCATCCATAATGGAATGCTTTGAATCTTGATAGTTTCTATCCTTAAACTGGGCTACCAGATTTGTAAGAAAATAGGTTGGTTTCCTAAGTGCCATGGACCCTCTTTGAGTAGTCTATGAGCTTTAGAAACTGAGGAGAAAGTGAATAGAATGAGGTTGTCTTATGAAAGTAATACTTCTTTTAAACCTTTTTTTCCATATTTTGTTGGCTTATCGTTGGATGATTGAAAAAGTTGGCCATTGATCAAAGAAAAATCCAACAATTGTGGACTCCCAACCACATGTTGCTTCTTTTAGAGTTTCAATGTTAGGGCAAACAATAAGTTTCCCATCCATTTCTTATGGTAGAATAAAGGATAAACTTGTTGTGAGGTTAAGTCCTACCACTTGCTTCCATGTTTTTTGGAAAGAATTCAGGTTAGGGGGAGAGGAAGCTTTAGGTGTGAGGGACGACAAAGGTGGAAATTCAGTCTTGTTTTGTGTTAGAGTGATAAGCATTATGCTTGAAATGGAAAAAAGAAACTTTGTAGTGAGGAAAGAAGAAAAAAAAGTAGTTAAAAGACAATAAAGAAGCAAGGCGGGAAAGGGTTATTTGGTGGGAAGTACTATTATGCCCCTGGTTGAAGGAAAAACTAGAAGCAAGTGAGGTGTAGGATGTAAGGGGATGAAGGTAAAGATGACTTGAATATGAGAAGTAAGCTGACAAGAGATTGAATGAAATCAAAACATACTAGTATCGCACCTAGAGAGAGGTAAGAGAAACTCTCTCTATCTTATTTTTAGATTCTAGTGGCTCCTCCTGAATCAAAGAGTCTTCACCTCAATTCATTGAGCTTATTTATTTACTCTCTTATTCTCGTTGCACTTAATCCTTCATCTATAATTCTAAAGCATGGTTCATAAGTTTTAACCTTTTATTGTTATCATTCTTCAATAATGCACTATTTCCAAATGTTAAATATTGATTAGCAAGAAGTTTTAAATGGTTGAATGAGCCAAAAAATTGGAGATTTGGCTTTGTTTAGGGCGAGTGAGGAAGGAAAATGATGGAGGGTGGTTGGAGAAGTTTTTACTGGAGGAGCACTTGACCCAGATAAGATCGTTATTGCTGACAACGACTAACATTAATGTCTGGAGAGGTAAGCCCAAGCAGTTGGAGATGACGTTGCTAATGTTGGTTTATATCCTATAGTTAATCGATTGGTTGTAGTTAAATCTTTATCTTATATATATTTAAATGTATATAATAAATTTCATAATATAATTACACATTGTAAATGAAATTATGATGATTATAGTTAGGAGCTTCATATTGCATTTTTCATATTATACCTAAATTATTCTTAGTTATTGTTCTATAATGTAATAAGATTAACATATTTTATGTTTTCCTTATGAAAGAAGTAGTCAATCTCATAAGCTAAAGTATGAAGATACTTAAACAAGCATATGGGTGTTTGTTAAAAAACAAGTTCACTCAATTGATCCCATTTAAGAAACCTATTAGGAACATTAGTTGTACGCTTATGGAAATTCTCACTATGATAATTGTATAAGTGATTCTTTGAGTTTAGATCTCTAAAGTTATCTTGTATAAGGATTGTTATGTTTTGATACTATTTATGACCTATTACAATCAAGGATGGCTCAGTCGATAGTTATTAGATGTAGCATAAATTATATGGAAATAGTTGAGTGATTAAGATAGTATTAATCACCCTAAAGTAATTAAAGATAATGTTTCATTGTTCTTGATTAGTATTGATTCATAAAATGTTTGGCCAATGTGAAATGATATTCTATAAATAATTTACAGTAGTCATTAAATGAATCAATGGCTAATGGTGGACAACTAATATGATTGGGCTTGAAATAGAGTAGATATTAATTTTATGTTATGTGTCTAATTGAAACATTAAGTGATGAAAAGATTGAATTATGTAAAAAGTCATGCATGAAAAGGTTAGTCAAAACCACTTTGGCATTCCTAAATATTTGAGTGGTTATGATGCATTGCTATATGTCAATTTTAATCTATAAATATAAATTGTTTAATTAGATAATTAAAGATAAATTAAAGGAGTTTAATGTATCTAACTTTAAATGTAATTCAGGGTTATAATTTGAATTTATTGTCAACATATTTGGGAATCTAATGAGTCACACATAAAGAACAAATTGGAGAGAGCAAAGATATTTTAATCGAGTTGGACTTGATTGTAAAGTTTGAGAAACTCTATGATTAAATATGAGATATTTAATAAATAAGGATCAATATCAGATAGTGGATTTTGTTTGAAAAAATAGATATTTAATTAGAATTATTTGTAATGCTAATTAGAGTTTAATTGAAAATAGAATTTAATTTCAGTTAAATTATTAAAAAATCCAAAACCTATTATAAATAGGTTTAAGCTCTAATGGAGCTAGCACTCAGTGCCTTACCCTCTCTACAATAGTTACAAAGTTCTCTCAACTTGTTCTGTGGATACCATTAGAGATTAGACCTTTGTGTAGTTATGGTGGTTGAGATGAGCCAGTTTCATAAACAATTCGAGGGATATGATAAGAAAATGATCAAGCTTCATAATAAGATATAAATTAAGATTCATACTTTATTATGATTTAATTGTTATTTTTTTATAAAATTTAAAGTGATCTTGATTTTGAGAAATCAAAATTCGAAAAAAATTTGTAATTATTCCATTATGAACAAGATTGGATCTTGAACCAATTTTTCAACAGTGCTGCTAATGCTGACTTTAATTCTATAATGTCATTAAATTAGATGATTGTTATTTATCTTATATTTTGGAATTGAATTTACAAACTCTAAGACCTAAAATCACAGTATGATTGTAATTTGAGAAACCTAAAAATCCTAGTTATGAAATCTAAAAAAGTTCATATTTAAAAAAACTAAAACCAAGAATTTAGAAAGCTAAAATACCTGAGACCTAAGACCTAGAATCTAAAACTTAAAAGATTTAACCACCCAAAATTTGAAATGTGAAAAAGTTCAAATTTAAAACAACTAAAACCAAGAATTTAGAAAGTTAAAATACCCGAGACCTAAGACCTAGAATTTGAAAATTAGAAGATTCAACTACCCTAAAACAATAAAGAAGTTTTTGTGTTATTGGGAGGCTGAGTTTCAGGCTAAAGAAATAAACACGGCTTAAGTTGTTGTCTTGTTGGTGGCATATGCTAGAATAAGCCATTGAGACTTGTGATTTGCACGATGAGGTCGCGTGTTGTTGCTGCTAGAGTTGCATCATAGGATGGCATGACTGGAAGCTAGTTGGTGTCTAAATGGCCTTATTTGATTGGAAACTACTAGAATTTGGGTGTTGTGGCTAGAGCTGTGCATAAAACTATCTCCTTATGGCAATTAAGTGGTAGGGGTCTAGCTAGCAAGGAGTTATCGCCAACAATTGGACATCAAGTAACAACTTTGAAATAGTACGATAAGAATTGTCATAAGAAGAAAATGATTGCATGACTTTTCTTGCCTATACGTGATATGATAGAGATCATATGTATTTTTAGTTCATGTTTATGAGTATTTGATACTGAATTTTGATTTAACATTATTATAAAGTTCAATATATGATAATAAATAGATTGTTGAATAAAAGTGGTTGATCCACGTTTGTGCAAATAGTTTATATGTGTTGGATCAAATGAGACTTATACTTAACATAACTAGTAAGAATACAGAGTTAGATAATCGACAATATTCTTTAATGTCATATTGGTTAAATCAATATGATGAGAATCATAAGGTTATATACAAGAATATATGTCTCTTTTTTTTTATGAATCATACGAAACTTGTTAAGTTGAAGACTAACAAAATCAACCTTTGGTGAAAGGATGATAATCATATTAAATTGTTAAATTTATATATATGATGTATTAGATAGAACAACAATTTATAAAAGGATGATAATTGTATTTCATTATATTAATAATGACTTTGTTTGATATAGTCATATCTATTAAATGGAATGTGGATTTAAAATTTTGAAATTAAGCATTAAGAATGCTAAAGCACTTTAATGAATATGTTATGCTAAGTTTTAAATTTTCAGTTATCTATAGGAAATGAGATTTTCTGGTGAATACCTTCACAATAAAATCCTATAAGAGTATGGATTTATGTAAGGAGGAATATACAATATGAGATATTGTATAATGCAATATTTATTTCTTCCATACTGATGTTGATAAATGTATAATTTACTATAAATATACCCACACATGGATAAAAAGAAGAAGAATTCAGATGAAATCATGGCATAGAACGAAGATTTAAAGCAACTTAGACCTACACAACTGTGTCCAATGATCATGTAAGTCTTTGTAAATGTGTGAAGATTTGAAAAATTTTCTTTCTAGTTTTATGAAATTACACGCCTTTGTATATTGACATACATGACCAAGTAGATTTGAAAATTTTTGTTTCTAGTTTTGTGAAATTACATGCCATTTGTATATTGGTATACACGGCCATGTATGTTCCCCATGTAAGTCTTTATGCCCATGTGAAATTGTGAATTCAAGTATTTTGGAGATACATTGTCACTCACTCGCCCCTGTAAGTTGACCGTGTATACCCCATTAACCCTAGCTTTTACTATAAAAGGATGTGATGCAAAATAAGGAGACCTAAGTTTTTAGGAGATTTTGAGTCGTAAGAGACATAGAGAGGTGAAAGTCATGATCAAGGGACGTGGAAAACACAAAGATAACATCAGGAGATTTGATAGATAACAACACCAAATCCAATTTTACAAAAAAGATCTAATAAAAGAAAAAGGAGATTTAGAATATGATTTATTTATATTCTATTAGTTTTTCTACATATTTATCTTTGTTTTTGTTTTTTATGAGTAGGAACTAAACTTGTATAGTGTTTAGGTGTGATAAACCCTAAGTTGTGATAACAATATGAATTGATCTTTTATTCAATGCAATTTTATTGATTCTTTTATAGTGATTCAATTATGCGTTTTATTCTTGTTCTAATATATCTAGAATATTAGTGCTTAATTTGATTTCATATGATTGAAGTTGATAAATCCTCTTATATGAATAGATTGACTGATAAATGCATATTTGACTATAATTATACACCTAAATTTAATATGCTTTGCTTGATATTTCATAGTTTTATTGTATATTTGGTACTTATTTTGCTCCAAGTGCATCTATAGTTATAATTGTCTTCATGGAAAAAAAGGAGGAGAATTCAAATGAAATCATGGCATGGAATGAAGATTTAAAGCAATTAAGGACCTACACGTCTGTGTATAAAGATGGTGTAAGTCTCTATAAATGTGTGAGGATTGAAGAAACTAATTTCTAATCGTAAAGTTACATGCCCATGTATCTTGATGTATACGCCCGTGTATGTTGCCCGTGTAAGTTTCTGTGCCTAAGTAAAATCACGAATTCAGGTGTTTTTGATTATACACAATCTCTCACACACCTTTGTAAATGACTATGTAAATCCTAAAAACCCTAAGTTTTACTATAAAAGGACATGAGTGGAGGCAAATTGGAGAGATTTAAGTTTTGTAGTAGTTTTGAGACATAAGACACCTAGAGAGGCGATGATTTTGATCAAAGGATGAGGAAAACAACAAGTTAACGTCAAGAGATATGATAGAAAGCTAAATCAAATCCAAACATGCAAAAAGATTCAATAGAAGAGAAAAGGAGATTTATAATTATAATGTCTTTGTTTTCTGTCAGTTTTTCTACATGCTTATCTTTGAATTGTTTTCTATGATTAGTATCTAAACATTTTAGTATGTAGGTGTGATGAAACCTGTTTTAAGATAACAATATATGTTTTAATCTTTTATTAAAAGTAATTATATTAATTGATTATTGTGATTTAATTATGTTTCTTAATTTTGTTCTAATATATCTAGAATATTATATTTGATTTCATATGAATGAGATTAAGAAATCCTCATATATCAATAGATTTACCATAATTGGAAGGAGTTGCATGTAAACCTAGAGATAGGCTGACATAAATCCTTTATATTAAGATCAAACCTAATAACAGAATTTATAAATTGATAAAGCAATCCTAGGGGTTTCAACTAGAAAGATTTATGATAATCAACTAATGGATTAACTGATAATAGTCACGAGAGAGTTACTAATATAGGATAATTTTCATGGTCCAATAATCAATAATATAAGTGCATAATAAAAGGTTACAAATTTAATGATTCTTAGGGGGATTCATCACTTAGCACTACTATTTAAGTTTGATTTTTTTTTTTACATTTGACTTATTTTGTGTTCAAGATTGTTTGATCTTAATTTAGTTTATTTTTTAGCTTTATTTTTAACTAAAACAAAAAGTTTGATTCTTAGGTTAGATAATAGAAAAAGGGTAATTGCTAGTGTTTATAATCTTTATATGATCGACTTGTACTTGCCTCTGCTAGCTACAACTACGCTATGCACTTGCGATAATTTTAATATTGATATAGAAAAAATAAACCAATTATGTTTTTGGTACCGTTTTGGGAATAGTAATATTAAGAAAATCATGCTAAAATCACATAGAAATCCTCAAAATATAAGCTAAATGTCTTCAAAATCATGCTAAAAATTAGGAAGTAATTAGCATATTCTGTTAAGTTTACAAAATTTCAAAAAATTTTGCCATTTGATTGAATTTATTATCTTAATTTTTTGTTAAACGCCATGTATAAATGTGGAAGAATGATGTTTTTAGATTTTCCATTATTTTTTTATGTTCACTAACTTAGTCTTTTATGGAGATTTTGTATTTTTAATGTGTTTAGATTTTTAATTTTGCATTTACATTTGTTATTTCATGCATACATATCATAATTCCAGACCCAAAGGGCTTAGACGAGACAACATAATGGAAATAACAAGGGAAAACCAAGTTTTAAGAATAACTGGGGAATACAGAGCATAAACAATATTGATTATGTAAAAAGATAAGTGCTAGTCTTAAAACAACACAGGAATTGTCTGAAAATAGAGTAAAAATAGTGGTAATTGAAAAGTGTGTATGGCATCGATTCATTTTGAACTCTAACAATATAAATATCCAAAACACTTCAGCACTATATTTTAAGTGTAGAGGATTGAATTTTTAGGATTTTTCGTTAGGTTTTGTTTTTGAAAATTGAATTAATATTATGAGAATTGCAAAAACATAGTCTGCTTTACATTCCCAACTCTTCAATGTTGACCATCCTATCCATACTGTATAGTTTATCCATTCCAATACTTATTGGCTCAATTATTCTTTTTTATTATTATTATCTTTCACTCTTGTAAAGAGTTTGAGTCTTTTACTTCATTGTGTTTTGTATGATTACT
>JANKYE010000002.1:20302346-20313757 GCA_032467995.1 Erythroxylum dillonii
ATTGTCAGCACTGTTTGAGATTGTACTGTCTTGGGTGGCATCCACATATCCTCCCAGGGGGTATTTGGGTGTTACAGATCTTGTGTAAAGACCCGATTGTTTATTAGATTGTTTAAGAACTAATTAGAACGTTGGCTATTTTTGTTGATTTAGAGATTGCAAAATTAAAATTTCGGAATCAATTAGTGATTATTAATTAGGGTTAATTGATTAGATCTTAAGAGAGTAATCAACCCTTTAAAATTCTAGGACTGAGACAAATTCTATGGAAAGTGATTAGGGTAACAAAATGACGATAAATAAATCTCATCTTCTCATAATTCTTTGATCTTGTCTTATTGCGATATCTCAATTGTTAAGTGGTTGTACTCCATTTTGATTTACTTGTATTGATTTGAAATTTTATTGTCATCCCACCCCTACTTGATTGTTTATTCTTTTTTTGTTATCTTTAATTTTGTTTAAACCACGTTTTTACAACCTTAGACAAATTAAGACTCGATTAATTCACTAATTTCTCGTGAGATCGACACCTCATATACTATGACCCGTGCACTTTAGAATATTGAGGGCTTTGTAAATTGTAAAATTTGCTCAACAACCACTCTCTTCAATTAAAATTAAATTTCGCAATCGATCGATCAAGTAACCATATCCATTATATGATATACACTTTCCATTCAAATAAGAGTTCTATTATTCCCTTTTGTAAAGTTAAAAAGGCTTATGTGAAACATTTTTTGTTATATTACTTTTCAAAGTAAAGGATAATATCAATATTTTAAAAATCAGACCAAAAGTTAGACGAATAAAACAAGAGATTTAAATTTTAAAAAATTTAATATGTATTAAATAGTCATAAAACTGATTAAATATTGAATGAAGTTAATAATTTAAAATATGATTGAAAACGATTATCCTCATTCTTCAAAAAATTTAAAGATTAATTAAAAAATAATTAAATAAAAATAAATTGTCAAATTAATTAATTAATTATTCAATTTTTAATAATAAGAGTTATTAAAATAAATCAAATTAAAAAGTTAAAAATCAAATCAAAAGACGGTTCAAACCGATCAAACCAATTTAGTATTTTAATCATTAAGATCTTATTTGATTATTTTTCCAAAAATTCAAAGATTAATAAACTCATTGTACTAACACTTCGTTTCAAACATTGTACACACATCCTAAGGGAAAATAAATACTTAAGTCATCCAGGAACGACTCAACAAGACCAGCCAGACCCACGGCCACGCCGTGGCTGAAGCAAAGCTGCTTTGATCTAAATTGAACCGTGAAGGATCAAACATCCTCGACACAGGAAAAAGTACCCAACATCCTAGACATTGTCATCTCAAGGAAATGAAAAATATGGTCAACTTGCCATTGACAAATGTTGTATGTACACGCGAACTAGTAACTGATATTGAAAATAGGTCTACCCCCTTTCTCTAATAACAAATTGTTTTCTCACAAACATACATGATGATAGAGCGAGTGAAAGTTCTACATTTGCCACAAAAATTTCGTTCAAAAGGGCGTTCAATCAACTTTCAACCACTGAAAACAGAATGCCAAATCCCTGACAACACTTCACAGATTGCTTAATCCAAGGTCACGCCAAGTGTCTCCATCAGTTTGTTGAGACTCCTGATCTGCAAGGTAGAGCCAAGCACAAACAAAAGATGGCTGAATTACTGCAATTAAAAAGACTGCAACTGCATCGTGTGTGATTGCCATGCAGAAGGTACTAATAACATGGTAGAAGCAGGAACAAATAGGGAAAGTGGAGAGATTTGTATTGATAAAGAAAACAGTCCGCATGGAGGGAACCAGACTCCTTACAATAGTTTAGAATGAAGTTTAACCTACTCTACCTGGCCTATTTTCTAAATATTTATACTTGAGGAAAACTACCTACAGAACATTAGGGTAATGGGGTGGGAAATAACCACTCAAGTGAAGGAGTGGGAAATAACCACTCAAGATATGTGCCTGAAAATACACATCCACTAAAGCCTCTATTCCAGCTAATTCAGCATCCACTTTCCCATATTTGCCTTTTTTATGGAAATTAATTTTTAGGGGAGTTGGAATTCTATCAGTGCATCCCCCTTGAAAACTCGCCTTGTCCTCAAGGTGAAAGTCAGAAGACTGCTCTGCTATAAGATCATAGTCTTCCCATGTAGCTTCACCAAATGGTAGATTAAGCCATTTCGCCAACTGCTCAAGAGTTGGATTATTTGAACCCTTGACCCATCGATCATCCAACACCTCAGCTGGAGTTAATGTGAGTTCCCAATCACTGGAAATAGGCAAGGCAACAGGAGGCATAGTTGGGAGCTGACCATTAGCAGGGCGTAGCATAGATGTATGGAAAACAAGATGTATCTTTGAATCTTTAGGCAAATCTAGTTCATATGTGACTGATCCCACTTGACAAAGGATAGTCCAAGGGGCAAAATAGCGAGGATAGAGCTTTCCATACCGTTGTTTGGATAAGGAACATAGTCAAAAGGTTTGTATGCAAGATAACATCTCCTTACATTAAAACAAAGTTCTCTTCACTTTGAATCTGCTACTGTATTTACTAAAAACGACAATCACCAAATAGTATCATATCCTCTTGGTTTGGAAGGCAAGTGATGAAGTCTAAGAGAAATATCTTCCCATACTCATCCTGGAACTGGTAAAGGTTGACGTAAGCTTGCTGGTGCTAGCGATTGTTATTTATTTTGCTGGCAAACCATGCAATTTCGAACATAGATCTTAACATCCTGCTTCATATGAGGCCAGTAGAAATGAGTAGCTTGAGTGTTTTGAGATATCTGCCATGCCCTCTGATCTTGATAGAAAAGTTTCTTATATACCAAATCAAAGCTGGGTTGAGAATTAGGATCCTTTTGAAGAGTTTCAATTATGCCTCTAGTATAAGTGTCTTGATTTAAGGCATACGGTAAGTGTTGGAAATCCATGTTGATAGGCAAGGCAAAGGAAAGAAATACGGTAAGCAGGAGGAGTCGTTGCTGCTCATTTGTGATGACTCATTGATTTAATCTGCTTAAGGCTGCACTGGTCAATTCTTACAAAATAGGTTTGCCCAATAGATAGTGCTTCCATTTTTGCAAAGCTAAGATCAAAGCTAAAGACTCTCTATCATAAGTAGATATATATTGATTAGATAATGAGAAACCCTTACTAAAGTATGCCAAAGGATGTTCTGATTGTATAAGGACAACATCCACACCTTCTGTTGATGCATCACACTCCACAGTGAATGGCTGACTTAAATCACGTAACCTTAGATTTGGAACTAAAGTGAATGCTTCTTTGAGCTTTTGGAAAGCTGAAGTCGCAATTTCAGACCAATAAAAAGCATTTTTCTTTGTTAAATCTATTAGCAGTTGTGCAATCCTTTCGTAATTTTAAACAAACCTACAGTAATAACCTGTGAGACCCAAAAAGCTTCTCAATTCCTTAATATTCCTTGGTATGGGCCATTCTTGGACAGTTTGTACATTTTTAGGATCCACCAACTCCTTCCTTGCTAACCATGTGACCCAAAACTTGAATTTGGGGTTTCCCAAATAGGCGCTTATTTGCATTTGGCGTAGTAGGAATGAGTTTGTAGTAAATCAAGAGTCAACCTGAGATGGGAGATATGCTACTCCATATTTGGGCTATATATCAAAATGTCGTTGCAAAAGACTAGAACAAATTTGTTGAGGTAGGGACAAAACAGATCATTCATGGCAGATTGGAAGGTTGAGGGGGACCAAAAGGCATTACTACAAATTCATAATGGCCTGAATGTATCTGAGAAGCAGTCTTACAGATTTTTGGAGGATAGACTCAACTTTGATGATATCCTCAGTAAAGATCAATTTTAGAGAAGACTATGGCACCATGGCGTTCGTCTAGCAACTCATCAATGTTAGGGATAAGATACTTGTCCGGTATAGTTGTTTGAATAAGGGCCTTATAGTTGTCACAAAACTTCCAGGTTTGGTCTTTCTTCTGCACTATTATAACTAGGCTTGCAAAAGGACTAGAGCTTGTTTTAATAAAACCTAAAATAAAAAACTCTTCAACCTATTTTCAATCTTGGTCTTTTCGTCGTAGGGGTATTGGTAAGGGTGTATATTGGGAGGCATACAGTTGAGTAGCAACAAAATGGCATGGGTATGGGAACAAAAGGTGGGATGCCAGAAATTGCTTCAAATTGGGTCAACAATGAATTTAGAGTTGAAGGTGGAATGTTATCATGGGCATCAACAAACTTGGAGAAGGCTTGAAACAAGGCAAAAGTGTAACTCCCTAGAGTTTATAGCACTTCCATCTAGATGGAATATCATAAACATCTTATTCCAATTTGTTTGCACGGTGTAAAGTGACACAAGCCATTTTATCCCCAAAACTAAGTCAACAGCCCAATCTTGAATGGGTAAAAATCTTGAATAATCTGCAATTCTGGATGTTTTACAGATACTCTTCGACAAATTGGGGTGCATAGTGTAATTTCTCGTTCCCTATCTGGACACAAAAAGGAATTGTCTTCTCCATGGGAATTCCTAATTTTTCCACGAGAGTTGACACATTGAAGTTGTGTGTTGACCCACTATCTACCAATAATAGAACTTGGGCGTCGTACAAAGTCCCCTTCAGTTTCATGATGGTGTTTTTGGGCTTGCTCAAGATCGCATGTAGCGATATTTTAGCAAAATCTGTTGGAGCTTCTCCTTCGTTGGCTTCAATAGTTGGTTCTTCCATGGCTTATGCTCCATCTATCAGCTCCATGAGGGAGATCGTCGATTGCTTGCAATGGTGACCCAGTGAAGACTTTTCATTGCATTGGAAGCACAATCCTTTGGTGAGGCGATTCTATTTCTCGATGTACCAGTTGCAAGTTGGGTTTGTCATTGGTAGAATTGGGTTAACGCTTCGTGCACCAGTTGGCAATGGATTCATCTAATCACGAGAGAGTAGAGCTTGATGGGGAGTTGTGTTGGGATTGGGTTAGATCTTACTAGGTCTGCTAGCTCCTCTTGGCCCACGAGTGATGTTTAGTTAGGTCTCAAATTCTAAGGCTAAACTCATAACCCTATAAACTGTTCGTGGTTTATGAATTTGCAACGCACATCAACATGGTCCTTCCATAATCCATTCAAAAACTCGCCTAAGAGGCATTGTTTTGAACAGTTAGAGACAAGAGCAGATCGTCTGGCCAATTCATATCGATCCTCGTGTATAGAACTTGTTTGTCGAATGCAACAGAGAAATTCATCTGGGTTTTAAAAATAAATGGGTCAGTAAGTTTCCCGCAAAGCCTTCAAAAGGTCATCCCAATACAAAAGAATTCGTTCATTGTTGATCCAAGAGAACAAATCTAAAGCATCTCCCTCCATCTTTGTGTGCAGGCATTAGACGAGATTACAATGCCACCAGGTACTATCAGCATCCTCTTCATTAGCCTCGAACCAATTTGATCTCCTAGGTTTGCGAGGTCCAATTGGAATTTACTTAGCCTTTCCTCTAGAATCTGATTGTTGGGACACCCATTTGTTAAGCTTTTATGGCTGCCACTTTTGACACTAGGGAATCTACAACTTAAAGTCTAGATGTGATTGTTGCAAGTTGTTGTAAGATTGAATCTATGTTTAAGATATTCAGGCTATTGGATTGGTTAAAAGGTGAGGCCTGATTGTTGGGTTGATTGGTGGAGGTATGTTGGAAAGGATTTCGATATGCGGAGTGGCGAGTGTTAACCATTTTGGATCTTTTTGGCTCTGATACCAAAACTAGTAAAAGTAGAAAAAAATAGGGAAAATGAAGTGGATATTTGTATTGATAAAGAAAACAGTCCATATGAAGAGGACTAGACTCCATCCAATAGTTTAGAATGAAGTTTAACCTACTCTACCTAGCCTAAAAGTATTTATATTGATGTTAAGGAAAATTGAAAACTACCTGCAAAAAATTAGGGTAATTGAGTGGGGAACAACCACTCAAAAATTCAGGAATGGGGAACTGGGACAGTGGGAAACAACCACTCAAGATGTGTGCTTGGAAATACTCATCCACTAAAGCCTCTATTCTAGCTAATTAAACATCCACTTTCCCATATTTGCCTTTTTTACAAAAATATGTTTTTAGGGGAGTAGGAATTCTATCTTAACCACACCACAAGGAGAATGAAGTAATTTGTACAACATTTTTCACCTATTAAATAGAGGACCCTCCCAATCATTTCACTCCATTAAACTTCCCATAAACATTTAACAACCCTTAATGTCAACAAGAAATAGCATATGAAACATAAAAATGGATGTGTACAATTAAACATTAATTCTAATTGCTATTTGAGACAGTACGATCAAACAAAGAATAAACACATTAACAACAGTATAATCACTGAAGAGAAAATTATCCATGCACTAAAATGAAATGGGTTAGATACACATACTTGAATCTTCAGCATCATCATTTCTAACAACTAGCACAGGTGGCAACGGAAGGTCTACACCAAAAGAAGAGTTTCTAAGGCAATTGACAAATAAAGAAATGAAAATAAGGGAAGATTAAAACTTGAAAACTAAACAAGGCAACAAAACATTATAATGTTGAAATAACTACAATACACAAAAGGGCTTGTACCATCATCAGGCAGAGTGTCTCTCATCCACTCCTCATCCAAGATATCCACAAGAATTCCCAAACTAAGTTCCGCCATAATTGCTCACCTGAGAATTCAAATCAATTTTCTTTCCTTAAACTTCACAAAAAGACCGCACAAAAAGGATATGAAATAAGTGGAATCACAATCCCTACACCAAATTCTCAATGAAATTCACCAATCAACAAGGCAACAACTTATCTTATACTCGTACAACACAAATCAAAGGTTAAGTACTCAACGTGAACACCATTGTTTCTCAAAAACAACTATAAGGGTTTCAGACTAAACAGTAGCAACAACTTGTCAAAGTTGTAAACTTTCCCAAATTTACATGGACTCTGCAACTATGTTGTTGGGAGATTTTGTTGCATATTTGAATTGCATAACTTATGAAGTTCAAAAAATGTGAAGCTTTGTGGCCTAAATGCAACAAGAAGAACAATAAGCTAGTGACAATCATTATGAGATCAAGCAAGGAAATTATAGGAACAAGCAATGCGAGGATCTGAGTGATGATATGATTAAGAAAAAACAATCCTAGCATTTTGTTGGATATAGGTGGCCACAGAGGTTCACATTTTTATAGGCACATTTTACAAGCTCCTAAATATAACAGTGAACTTGTGCAAGTAATTTAGTGCATGAAAATTAGCTTAACTATATGGTTTCTAATGGTAGTGTTGATTGATTTATCAAATTATGTAATTGCATCAATTTGGTTTTCCTATTAAATATGCCATTCTAATTTACTGAAACATGATTATAGTGAATGTTGACATCTTTTAACAAAAGCATGTGATCAACTACGAACATGTAAAATAATGGCACAAAGGCTTGGATGTATCCCAACTCAACAGGAGTTTATGGAAAAGCGTGGTTGCCCGAACTATATAAACATAGAAAAGCAGTAACTTATTCAAGATCAACACTCCGAGTCCAATCCCATAACAAAATCTTCGACGGTGACTACAAATTTTAAAGGTCAGTAGTCAATAATTGTAGTTGTAAATAAATCATCTCAAGAAGAAAACTAAACAAGAGTTAAATGTATAATACAATAAACTCCATTTCAGTTCCTCAATAAAAATCCATAAAGACTCCCCAAAAAACAACATAGCTAACCCATCAATTCCATACTAAATTGCATAATACATAGCCACTTTGCTATGCCTGAATATATCAAACATCTAAACTCAAAACTCACTAAGAAAAGAAAATTCAAAGATGAAATAAGAAAGTTAAAGATGAGATAATAAAGAGTATAAGGCTCCACAAATTGATATTTCTCTGCAGTTTCAATTAACAATCCTACCCTCGAGATTATACATAATAATCGAAAATAGAAGAGCATTAAGTTGAGATAACCAATCTAAACTAACAAAACTTGAGCACTCACAAAACATATAAGACAGGCATAAAAGAGAGGCATTAAGGGCCTTCATCAAGTTAAAAAGAAATGCATTAGGCAGAAGCATAAAAGAGAGGTATAATGAAAAGGAATTATTGTCACATAAATCAAACATTGTATAGTTTATGCATTGTATAGTTGTTCCTCCCATTAACCAGAAAGTCATTATATCAAGCATCCCAACCCCATGATTCTAAGTCTAGTGTTCCTTTTTGGGTTTACACTTACCAGGGAAGCTAAAGTGGGCCTACTTGAAACCTGTGATGCATATGCTTGCCAGCCATTACAAAACAACTTTGACAGAAATATCATAACTAGCATATAAGTCCTTGATGATCCAACCTCATCTAACCATCCAAAACTTACGTCTTTTGTGGACCTAACATTTATTGGGCAGTGAACAACTAATAGAAATAAGCCATGTCAGGTCACACGAATCCCATATTAGGCTTCTTAGCTTTTCAAATGGCAGGTAAGTTTACATATGAAGTAAGCTGTTATCAACTACAACGCAATCCCTCATTCCGAAAGTAGAAAGCTTTAACTTTTTTTTTTTTTAAACAAAATGATCAGAATCCAAAATTTCAGTTGATTAGTGCATATGTAAATGCAGTGCAAGGCATTTGGGAAACAATCATTGAAACTGTTTGTTTTCAGGATATACTTTGATCTGAACAAAACAAACAGCTGCATTATGCACCGGTCACCAGGACAATTTACAGAACAAATTAGATCCCTTATACAGCTCATGGAGTGTCCTGAAACATCCACTTGGTTAAGCAAATCTATATTCTAGTGATCTAAAGTCGATGATTCGATGTTTATTGGTCTAAAAACAGAACATTTGTCTATTCCTAATATGGATAACGTGAATTGCATAACCACAAAGCACACAAAAATGCAAAAACACCAATATGAACAAAAAATACAGAAACCTCAATCCCAATTATTCAACTCTGAACACAAACTCGGTGCCATTGCATGCACCTCTACCAGATCTTTTAGATAGTCAGAAAAGATGATAACCTGTAGGCGACTGAGAAGAGATGCAGGGAAGAGAAACGGCCAGCGGCGGACGGATGACGGTAGTATATGGGTTTAGGCGATGGAGACACGCATGCGACGGGAGTCTGGGTGAGAGAGAAGGCGGCAGCAGATGCACATTTAGCTTTTAACCCATCAATCAAAACTACGTCGCTTTGATTCTTTAAGAAAACAACGTCGTTTAAAGATTTTCAAGAGAGCAAACTTTCATGGAGGACATGGGCTCGTTTAGAAGCCGGAAGATAACCCGCTAACTCCAGGTATTGAAGGCTTATTAATAAATCATGTAATCATTTTTAGTCATTCCCGCATACTCTTGTTTTTTTTGACTTGACTATTGGACAAAGAAAATGTTGTTAATGTATGCGTTACATCTCTTCTGTTTTTTGGTACATCAGAGGCAAAATGGAAGTTAAGGACGAGTAAAGGTAATCTCATGCGCATCAACTCGTAACAAATAAAGCATGTCCAACAGAGGTAGGTCACACACACTCGCCGCATACCGTACTCAAGCCCAAACAAGCTAAGAAATCAGCACATTGGTTACCTTCATGAAAAACATGGGTTAACGTAAAACTCGGCAGGGCGCCAAGATGAGAACGAATATCAGAGATCAAGCTGGCAAGGGATGGAAGGCGAGGACATCTTACCATTGGTAAGTAACACTTACAGTTGACGCATTTTTTAACCATATATATTCTCAAGCTTGAAATTTTTTATTATGGTTTTTTGTTTGATAATAATGACAGAGTTGAAAATTAATATAATATAATTTATTGTTTTGAAATCTGGACCGGACCGGTCGGTTTGACCGGTTTGATCGGTGACCAATTGGCTATTCGGTTCCGGTGACTTTTAAAAACCAGTCCCTATTGAACCAGTGAAAATCGATAAAAACCGGTCAATTGATCGATCGAACCGGACCAGTTCGACCACTGGTTCAATAAATTTTTTATTCTTATTTTTTAATATTTTAATATTATTTGGTATTTTTCTATTTTTTAATATTACTAATATTATATATAATTAAATATAATTATTGCATAATTATAATGTCACACCGGTTCGATTGGTGGTTGAACCGGTCAAATCCGTTACTAGTAAAGCCTCCGATTCGATGTTTGACTCGGATTTCAAAACCTTGATATAATTGAGAAAATGTAAGTGTTGGAAATTTACAAGTGAAATAATCCCACATTGGAAATAAATATAAGGATGAAGTGCTTTATATACAAAAAGGACTCATAACATGTTGTTTTAAGGTTTTAGATTGAGATATAATATTTTAGTTGTATATAGGCTTGTTTGGATTTGGTCTAATTTTTTCCATAGCTCCTTCAAATTTATTATTGGTATTAGAGCCAGGTTGACAAAACCCAATGAATAAAGATTCATGGGTTTAGGTAAGATGAATAATGGTTCATATAGTGACTCAAATTGTTTTACATTAATATAGGTTGACGGAGTTAGTCCAATATGGATAGATTCACTTGTAAAGGAACCCCATAACCTCAAGATAATAGATTATGAGTCCTCTTTGTATATAAGACACTTCATCCTTATGTTTCTTTCTAATGTGAGATTATTCCACTCGTAAATTTCTAACATCACAAATATCCCTTACAAGTGAATCTATGCACATTGGGCTAACTCCCCCTTAACCTATATTAATGCAAAGTCATTTGAGTTAGTCTATAAATCATTATTGATCTAAATCAAATCTATGAATCTCTATTCATCAGGCTTTTCCAACTTGGCTCCAATACTAATAATGGGTTTTAAAGGGCTTTGGAAAAAATTGGACTAAATTTAATGTGAATAGATATATTTATAAGGGGAAGATGTTGGAAATTTATAATTGGAATAATCCCACGTTGGAAAGAAACATGAGAATGAAGTGCCTTATATACAAAGAGGACTTGTAACCCATTGCCTTAAGTTTTTGGTTGAGATATGATGTCCTAGTTGTATATACACTCATTTGGCCTTGGTCTAATGTTTTTCCAAAGCCCCTCAAAACCCATTCTCAAAACCCATTAGCAAGTGTCATCTGTTTAAATATTAATTCCCTACCTAATAAAATGGTCACCGGTTTGACCGGTTCGCGGTCGAACCGGTGTGTCGTCATAATTACGTAATAATTATATTTAATTATATATAATATTAGTAATATAAAAAAGGAAAATATGCCAAATGATATAAATAAAATTTTCAACCATCAATCATATAATTGTTCTCAAATAATAACTAAAATATCATGACTAGATGTCAAAATAATTA
>JANKYE010000002.1:20320415-20331861 GCA_032467995.1 Erythroxylum dillonii
AGCTCCAAAAATTAATCCATCAAACCTCATAATTCATTTAAATCATGCTTAATTCATCAAGAAAATTTTGGGGCCAATAGACTAAGCTTAGGAATTAGTGACATTTGACAGCATTCAATGTGTGACATTTGGCAGCATAATAGGAGGACAAGTGGCCTAGTTAAAGTGTTACAAATGGCAGCTTAAATGGTGGGCAAGTGGGCTTCATGCCTTGGTGTTAAGAGGCATCTTAAGCTAGTGACACCTAGCTAGTGATGAAGCATGTTTCTGCTAGAGTAATTCCAACTTTCTTCATTCTTGTTTTGCCCTCCACCGAAACCTCCCATCTTCTCTCAATTTCTGGACTTCTTCTGGAGTTTAGATCATTAACACTAGGAAGCTTTGTAAGTTATTCCATTAAGAAATGTGTTGGTTGTTTGGAAGCTTGGTTTAGCTGGATTCTTGAAGTTGAATTTGAGGTTTAGTGAGGTAAGGGAATACTAAACTTTGTATCATGTTAGAACATGTATTATTTGATGTCTAAAGTGGATAAAATGTGTACTGAATTAAGAAAAAATTGAGGTTAGAAACTTGATACATGCTGGATACTTGTTAGAAGGAGTGGTTCCACTGAACAGGTATTGGTATTTTAGCTATATCTTAACCTGTAGGTATCCAAATGAGATTATTAAACTAGACACATATATTAACAACTTTCATAAAGTAATTGAATTTTATTTCTATCAATAAGGGTTTTCAAATTTGGCTTGAAGTTGAGTTCTTGTTGCTATCCACGGTTGAGACCAGACTGTAGTATTTCGGGTATAACTCTCGGAATAATGAACCAAATTGCATTATCATTATTTCTTTTGAAACTTAATATATATAGGAACATTTGTTTAGAAGAACATCTCGTCTAAAAAGGTCAGTTTCTAGGTCAAAATGGCCATACAAAACTTATACAAAAACATGTCCTGTGAAAACAACTATTTGGAGGTTTTGGGTCACTTATCCCACAATCGTGGGAAATGATTAAAAAGGTGAAAAAAGTGAAATTTTATGCAATTGATGAAATTTATAAGATTAGGTTAATTTATTTGGTATAATAGGACTTAAATGAACTTATTTAAGGTGTGTTATGAACTTTAATTGGTATTCAATTTAATTGAGATGATAATATAAAGAATCTATGGTTTAATAATGATGAATACAATATTGAATTGCTTGGTGTGTTAATGAATGAATGAGTTCCAAAGGTTTATGTATTATGAATTGGATATGGATGTTTGAGAATTGGGAATTTCTGCGATGATATTGTGTTAATTTCTGTACCATCAAGTGTCCGAGGAGTTTGATATATGGAATTGTGTTGGAAGTGCTTTTGTATTTGTGTGAATATACATAATTTATGATGACTCAATACCTCTATTGATGCATTGTTGCACATACTGGTAATTGTGTGACATGTTAGTTTGTTTGGAAATCAATGAATATGTCAAGTTGAACAAAATGGAATAAAGTGGTATGTGTTGCTATATGTTCCTCACATGAGAATTCTGAAATGAAACTGTTTTGTTTTAAAACTATTAAGTCCTATTCATGGGTAAATAGGCATGCCTAGAAGGGTCTGCAGCTGCTCCTGTGAGACTTTGATGTCTCCTGTTACTGACACTTCGGTGTTTCCTATTATTGAGACATAAGTCTCTCCTATTATGTGATACAAATCACAGTATCTCCTGTATTAATTCTGTTACCCGCTTCTGTATAAAGGATTAACATACTAACTTGTTTTGTATTTTGTTATATGCTTAAGTCTGATATAAATAAGCTTTTGATCTAAAACATTTGAGCTCTTTTCTGAAATAAGCAAATTATGCTTTGTTACAGGCAAGTTTTGTTCTGATATCATAATATTCATCTTTGAAATTGATAAGTTTTGCTCGAAAACAAATGTGTAACCTATTCTAATATGCTATATTTTATTCTAAGATTCATGATATTTTAGTTCGATTTGAAAATGGATAAGTAAACATTGCTTATAATCTAATGTGGTTTTGAATATGTGAATCTTTGGATGACTGTTTGAAATAGTTGTCAGCTTATATCCTGTTTAGTTTATTCCCCACTAAGCTTTATACTTAGCATGGTGGTTTGCCTCGTGTAGGTTCAGATAGGAGGATTTGAAGACTGGGAAAATAATAACCGCAATGGCCAATGAAGAATGTGCTTTATTTTAGGAATGTATATTTGAGTTGTAAGTAATAATATGAGACATGATGTATTTTGTTAAAAGTTTGTAAATATTGTAATACAAATTGCATTTCAACCTAAGATATATACTATTTTGTTTAAGGTTTTGTAATGTAAGAACTTTAATTCAGGATGGTGTTGTAATTGAAGCATGTATTCAGATAAATTTAGTGTTCTGGTTAAATTCTATTTAAAGTCAAATATGTATGGAAAAGTAATGATTGGTTGTTTGAGTTTCTGGCAATGCTTTGTATTGTTTTGATATGTTTAAGTCCTATCTTAGGTAACATCCGTATATCCTTCCAGGGGGTATATGGTTGTTACATAATGGGTCACATAAAATAGTAGTTAAAAAGAGAAATTAAGTTAAACTTAATTGTGA
The DNA here is from genome assembly GCA_032467995.1 of Erythroxylum dillonii. Classification (NCBI taxonomy): domain Eukaryota; kingdom Viridiplantae; phylum Streptophyta; class Magnoliopsida; order Malpighiales; family Erythroxylaceae; genus Erythroxylum; species Erythroxylum dillonii. The sequence goes on from JANKYE010000002.1 coordinate 20,323,027, forward strand.
AAAATGAAAAACTTCAGGAATCAGATATGAGATATTTGATTTTATTAAAACTAAAGTATAATTATAATTATGGTTTGACTTTAATTATAATTAAGAAGTTTACTTTTAATAAGAGTTAAACTCTTCTATCTTTCTCTATAAATAGGAGTAGGGCACAAGAGAGTTAATACTCCGTCCTTAACCTCTCAAAAAGTTGATTCTTATTATCAACTCTATAGGTACTGCTAGAGGTTGACCACTTAGATAGCTCATAGATGATACCACGTGAAGAAGATTTTATAGGAATTCAAATCAGATACAATTCAATTAAATTTTATGGTTTTTATTTTTCAAGTTATTTAATTATTGAGATCCAATTGGGAAACCGTTAAATTTATATTTCCACAATGTCATGATTAGATCTCGATTAGTTTTTTAACAATGGTATCAAAGCCTCATTTAATTGTTTAAGTTGATTAAATTGCTTGATTGTTATTGATTTGATAAAAAAATTAAAGGTTAAATCTTATTTTATCGTATTTGCCTAATATTGATTAGGTTTATTTTAATTTTCTAAAAATTGAAATTACCTTTTTGTTTCACATTTTCTAGAAAAATTATATCACAAGCCTACATTTAAGTTATGGAAACACATGCTTGCAGCCTTTAAACAAAATAAAAATAAAATCTTCTTTTTGTGTTTGTAATTTTTAGAAATTAGCTACACAATCTGAACAATTCAAACATATGTCTCTTATTTTGTCTTATTTCTGGAATACATGTTTGTATGTGATTTATGCTTGATTGAGATATGGAGAAAACACAAATGCATGTCCCCTTTAGAATTTGAATGTATGGATTTGTTTTTTTACTTATGTGATTTATCTTTTATGTTTGTAAATGTGTTTAATTGCATTGTTTTAGGCCCAAACAATAGCAGGAGTGTGTCTCCTATGGTGAGCCTTCACTAGTGGCAGACATGGCCATTGGTAAAGGAGCTTACCAGTGGAAGTAATCGTTTAGAAGAGAAGAACACATCAATGATAGTAAACATAGACATGAGCACGAAACAGAGGAGCAAGTGGCACACCAGATAGACAAGCAAGTAAGCTAGAAGTGGGAGGAAACAGAGGAGAAAGTACAAAAACACTAACTGTAAAAATGATATATGTGCCTAACAAAGGAAACAACATCTAATGGTTAAAATGTTAGCTGCATTGACTAAGGCTGTGAACTAAAGGCTCTGTCTTAATGCGTGTCAAATGCATCAGAAAATAAACCTAACTCTACACATCTAAAATTTATAAAAGTGGTGAGTGGGTATTGTATCCAAAGGGAGTGTTCGTGTAGCTTTTGCAATGAAAGAAGTTAGTGTTTAGGATATTAGGGGGGAGGGGTTAGTTGAAATTGGTAAAGAAAATAAAGTTAAACTAAACTAAAGAAAGCAGATTAAAGCAAGCAATGAAAAAGTGATGAATAGGTTTGGAATCTAGTTCTCAGATCAATCTCAACCCATACACAATTAAACATACTTCATTGAATTGTTGTTTTCACGCCTCTCATAGAAACTATTAATCATAGGTTAACAACAAGCTTTGTTAACCCAGTTTTTCCTTAGGTTGTGTTTAATTAAGACAAGCTCGTTAACTAAACCTAGCTATCGAACAACCTAGAACAAGCTCTCTAGATTTAATAGGAGTCGCATTACGAGTTAGGAAAACATATTAATCAAGGTAACAACTACATTTACCTAAGATTATATTATCCCTAATGATTCAACAGTATCAATTGCCACAAATGAATCAAAAACACAACGATTACGTATTGTATTTAAGATTTTAGCAATGGGTTTTCATTAAAAACAATATAATGAATGCATTCAGATCATCATTAAACAAATACTCAAATCAATAGACATAGGATAATATAAATAATCCCTAAAGAGAGAATGATTCAACATTACACAATGAAGAAGTGCTCAAATGTGGTGTTTGGCTTCGATTTATGGACTTCTATAAGAAATAAAAGGATGTGTTATTACCTAAACTATTGAATATGCTCAAGGTTGTATATTGATACCTTAGTAAGAAACCTAATTCTATTCTTATTATGGATTCTTTTAAAGGTGACAAAAAGGGCTCCAAAAAAATTATAACAAGATACAAAAGGCTTCTATTAAAGTAGCAAAGCCAAAAGGTGGTGTTAAGAAGAAAAAAAATGATAAGAGCTTATTCTTTCATTATGGAGTTAATGGAAACTAAAAAAGGAACTATAAAGTATATCTTGCTACCCTAAAAGATAAGAAGCTTAAGGAATTTGCTTCTTTAGGTATGTTTATGAATGAGATCAATATTTCTACTTCTATTTTATACTCTTAGGTGTTAGATAATGGATATATTTATGATATTTATACTAACATGAGATGTTAATAGGAGGTAAATTGTTGAGGAAAGTTGAAATGAACTTGTAAGTTAGCAACGGAGTAAGATTAGGTGTATTAGTTTTGGGAACTTGTAGTTTAGCTTTGTCTTTTAGCCTTGAACTGGAACTAGATAGTTTTATTATGTTCTAATCATTACTAGAAACATTATTCCGATTTGTTAATTACGTTTGAATGGATTTCTCTTTATTATTAAGAATTAAGAGTTATTCTTTTTATAAAGATAATTATTACAGATTTGGATTACTTAAAATGATTTGTATAAATTAGATCTTTAAAAGCCAATCTTTAATATAAATAGTAAGAAAAGAAAGTTAAGTGACCAAAATCCATCATATTTATAAAATTATAAGTTAAGTCATATCAACGAAACTAGAATCATAAAGTTATATAAAGAAGGATTTTTTTATCTTTTTGATTATGAATCATATGAAATTTGTAAATCTTGTTTGTTACAAACCAAGCAACTCTTTAGTGGAAAATGAGAACATGCCAGTAAGTTACTAGAGCTTATACATTCAGATGTATGTAGCCCTATGTTTACTTGTGCTAAAGGTGGATATTTATATTTTGTTATATTCACAAATGATCATTCTAGATATGGTTATGTATACTTAATGAAATAAAAGTCTAAATCATTTGAAAAGTTTAAAGAATTTAGATTTGAGGTTAAGAAACAAACTAGTAAAATTATTAAGACCCTTAGATCTAATTGAAGTGGTTAATAATTAGACTATGCATTTCTTGGTTACTTAGAAGAGAATGAGGTTCTCTCAATATAGACTCCTCTTAGATATCCACAACATAATGGAGTGTCTAAAAGGAGAAATCATTCTTTATCAGATATGATATGTTCTATGATGAGTCATGTAATCCTTCCTATCTCCTTCTAAGGATATACATTTGAAATTGTTGTTTACCTTCTTAATAGATTTCCATCATAGTCGTTTGATAACACTCCATAAAAGGTATGGAATAGTAATAGACCAAACTTGTCATACTTAAAGATTTAGGGATGTGATACTTATGTGAAGCGTGTATGATTTAATAAGCTCTAAGTTGCATAAGATAAATTCAATTTTATGGGATATTCGAAAAAGAGTGTCATATATCAATTTTATCACTCCTAAGCAAAGGTTGTCTTTCTTAAAATATGCCACATTCCTAGAAAGAGAATTTATTCTCACGGGAAGTACCGTAAGTGAGGTAGAACTTAGAAAAGTTCAAGAACCTTAAATATACATCCAAATGGAATAGGGACATCAAGTTGATACATGTGACATGCAACCAAGAGACACATAAGTTGCAACTTACGTGTAGGATACGTCATCCACCCACCAAATTTGATATACATATTAAAAATAGGAAAGACAATGTATCGCTTAATAATTTTAAGGAAGCAATATCTAATATTGATTCTTTAAAATGTTATAAAGTTATGGGATCTAAAATGATCCATGTAAATTAACCATTTATGAACTTTGGAGGATCCTCCTAATGGCATTATACCTATTGGATGTAAGTGTCTTTTTAAGAGAAAAATTATATGGATGGTAATGTACACACGTATAAAGCAAGGCTAATGGCTAAAAGTTACAAACAAAAACAAGGAGTTGATCTTGATGAAACCTTGTTGCCAGGAGCTATACTTAACTCCATAAAGATCCTATTAGCTATAGTCTCATATTATGATTATGAAATTTGAAAAATATATATCAGACCATCATTTCTCAATAGAAATTTTCTTGAGGATTTGTTTATGACACAACCTAAGGGTTTTGAATATAAGAGATTTCCTAATCAAGTATGTAAGTTTCAAAATTATATTTATGGACTTAAAAAATCATCACGAAGTTGGAATATATGCTTTGATGAGACAATTAAAGAGTTTGATTTTATAAAAATTATAGATGAACTATTTTTCATAATAAGGTTAGTGGTAGCATCATTGTCTTCTTAATGCTATTATAGATGATATAATACTGATTGAAAATGGCATACCAATGCTTCATCATGTAAAGATTTGGTTGTCCAAGAACTTTTCCTTGAAGGATATAGGAGAAGTAACTATATTATGGGAATAAAAATGTATAGAGTTATAATAAAGAGATTGTTTGGCTTATCCCAGTCCATATATATATAGAAAGTACTAAAGAGGTTTAGTATAAAGAATTCTAATAGGAGATTCTTAACTATGTTGCATCAGATTTCTCTCTCATATAATATGTTTCCTAAGATACAAGAAGAGAGAGATAAAATGGATTGTGCTCTATATGCATTGGCAGTTGGATCAATCATATATGTGATGCTATATACTAGACTAAATGTCTCTTATACTTTGAGCATAACGAGCAGGTTTCAAGCTAATACTAGTGATGGTCACTAGACGATTATGAAAAACATTTAAAGTACTTGAGAAGGAATAAAGATGCCTTCTTGGTCTATAAAGAAGTTAAAATTAGAGTTCAGGGGTATCTAGATGCTAGTTTTCAATTCGATCCAGATGATAACAAATCACAGTTAAGGACATCTTTACTCTGAATGGTGGTGCGGTAAATTGCAAGAGTTCTAAACATGTTTGAACAAATAGTATTATATTATGACAACAATAGCATCATTGTATAGGCAAGGGAACTAAGAACTCGTCAGTAGTCTAAACATGTACTCATGAAGTTTTACTTGATTAAGGAGAAAGTGGAATGAAAAGACACAATATTATAGCAAGTTCCCTCTAAGGAGAATCTTGTAGTTCTTCTCACTAAGCCATTGTCTCAAAAGAGATATGATAGATATATGGATGGATATTGTATCAGATATATAGGCTATTAGCTTTAGTGTAAGTGGAAGATTGTTAATTTATACCCTTGTAGCATATTGGTTGGTTGTAATTTTATAGATAACATTATTATTTTAATTAATAAAAGAATTTTTATGTATTTTATTAATTACATTTGATGATTTAATAATAAAGGTAAAATCCTTGGAATAACTATTATGTAATTAAAATTATAATGAAACCATAATTATGATATTCAATTTGCATTTATATAGTATTCCTAAATTGTTCATAGTTATAGTTTCATCATAACATGATATTGATGAAACAGTAAAACTAGCACATATTATGTTTCTATTTTATGCAATTGGTATTATAAATTAAAGTATAGAAGTACTTGAATAACATGTGGGTGTTTATTAGAGAATAAGTTCACTAAATTGACCCGATTATAAGAATCTAAAATAAAATATTACTTATGTATCTGTGAATTGTCTTATTATAATGATTGTATAACCAATTCTTAGATTTGAGATTACCAAAGTGTCTCGTATGAGAATTATTACATTTTGATGTTATTTATGATTTATTCTATTTATGGTAGCTAAGAGAATAGTAGTTAGATATAGTATGAACTGTATAAAGATAGTTGAGTAAGTCAAAAAATGATTCATTACCTTAAAGTAATTAGAAAGAAGGTTCCTTTCTTAGTAATGATTTAGGAATTATCTAATCGAAGTGGATTGATAATTAAAAAGGTGTTTTCAAATATCAATTATTAATTAGAAAGAATATGATTAGATTTGGAAGAGTAGACAACAAATATGATTGGATTTGGAATAGTAGACACTAAATTCACACTTTATGTTCAATTAGAACATTAGAAATAAAAGAATTAAATTATATATCATAACCATGCATGGATAGTTTGAGAGAAGCAATTTTGACATTCCTAATATTTAGGTAATCATGACATGCTGTTAAACGTCAATCTTGATCTATATTTATAAATTATTTAATTAGAAAATTAAAGGATTATAATTAGAAAATTTTATTATAATTATAATTAGAATTAGTATTAGAATTCAAATTTAATTATAATTAAGAATTCATTTTTAATAAGAGTTAGGCTATTCTGTCCTTCTTTATAAATGAGAGGAAGGGAGCTAGCACTCCTATCTTCAACTCTAAAAAAAGTTTTATGCTAAGTGGGCATTGCTAGATGTTAGATATTTAAACAACTCGTGGTTAGATATCTTGTAAAGAAATTTTTGTAAGAATTCGAATTAAGTATGATTCAATTGCCATATTTTATTTCTCTAATACATTCGTAATTAGATCACAATTAATTTTATTTTTTAATATACTCATAATTAAATCACAATTAAACTACAGTTAATTTGCCAACATCAGAGAGCATGGAAAAGAAGAGAAACGTTTGCCAACAATGATGAAGACACAAGATTAATCGACAACGAAAAGAAAAAGAAAAGATCAAAGACAATAAAGAATTTAAAAGTTCAAACATAATATTTGTTTAGCTTTTGATGATAGAGCCAGCTAAACACCATGCCAATAATGGCGAATCTTATTACAATTCAAAAATTTCCCTTCAATGAAATACGAACCTTAACGAAAATGAAAGATTGATGAATTTGAGGTTAGATACGTATTAAGTTTTTTTTATAATACTAGCAACTTATATTTTGATATATATATATATATATATATATATATATAGGTGCAAACATAGAACTTATTCATCAAGTCTTATATATATATATATAAACATAGAACTTATTCATCAAGTCTTATATCTAACCTTGAAGAAGGTAGAGCAAGGTAGCTGAAACCTACCCTCAGATGTCTCCAATTACCGCACATGATGAGACATTTATGTAAAGGGAAATGGGACGTTTCTAACTCTTCGTAAGTATTTCTCAAGAGAAGCTCAATTTAACTTGCACGATTTTCGTTCTCTCCTAAGCATTAGAAGATCAACATAAATTAAGTAAAGTAACAGGGGTAATTATTGGGACAGAACTAGTAAACCTATTCCCAAAATTGATACAAGGCTGCGAACCAGCAAAACCTATTTTACAGTTCATCTTTTCCCGACTCCTTTGTTGGTGCTTCAACTTTCCCCGACTCCTTTGTTGGTGCTTCATCTTTCCCCGACTCTGGCTCTGCAACTTTCTTATCCCGGTTCTTCTCAATGAAACTAACGATTGCTTCTTTGGACCTATCATCATCGTACTGCAAAACGTTCCCGCTTGCTGACCTGAAGTACACTGTTGGATATCCTTGAACGTCAAAAGTATCGTTCGGGACGTCATTTGCAGATGCGTCCTGCAGATTTCAAAACCAATTGTATAATATATTCATTTTCACTATTTTAAAATCATAAAAATAATTAGAACAATTAATTACTAATTACCCGAAAAGAAGGGTGTAAAAAAATCCTATAGATAATAGTTTCATTCCTCCCATGATAGTTAAACAACATCATGACAGCAAACAAAGGAAACTAAAAGATTAATTGAGCAAGCAAGTGAAATCATCAATTCAGATTAATCATCCGTGTGTGTGTGTGTGTGTGTGTGTTTATGTGTAGGGAGAAGAAGAAAACTTACAAATTTCGCAATAAGTACATCTGGATCACTTTGATATGAGACAGCAACTTCCTCCAATATTGGAGCCAATTTTTGGCAGTGTCCACACCAAGGTGCATAAAATTCCAGAAGAACTGAAAAGCAACACATGTCAACATATGATGGATACAAATAATAGTATGAGACAGCTCCGGCAGGGGAAAGATACAAATATTTTGATCAGTGTGAACCCAAGAAGAATACAAGCTATCAGGCTCTAATTGGTGGATGCTAACCCATCCAATACCACAACAACCTGAATAATTTATTAAGGATCCATAAAATTGTAACATACAAATCATATAGAAGGATTTAAATCAGCCCTCAGGTTTAAGAGATAGCAAGAGTTGCGTCCTTGAAATATCACGCAATAGTTGCATCCTAATTCAACAAGAACAACAAAACCCTTTAAATTTTATCTGGCACCAATCAAGGTAAATAAAGGCTTCAGGAAGATCTCTAAACAGAACATAATGCTTGGGTGATAAAACCATTGGAAATATCACACAAGAGTTGCATCCTAATTCCATAACATGTTGAAAGAAACAAGCAAGGATACAAACCATTTTTCCCAGAGTTGAAAACAAACTCCTGAAGGCTATCAGCGACCACAACTTTTACAGGTTCATCATTGACTTCAGGGATGGGTTCAGATTTTCTGTGTGGTGACAACTTTCCATCCTGCAGTCTCATAATTCACAGAGTTACAATCCACTCAAGAAAAGACATTCAAGAATGAGAGAAAAAAGTCACCAACTCTTAACATATCATACTGGAAAACAAAAAATCTAAGGGACCATTTAGTTTCATTTTTATTTTTTTATTGAAAGTTTTAGTTTTCGTTTCGTTTCTTTAAACAAAAAAAAAAATTGTTTGAATATTAATATCAATATAATTATACTTCTATTACTGATATTAATTAAATATTAAATAAAAATTAAAGATAAAACTAACTTTAAGATTTAATTAACTAAATTTTTAATCCCTTA
>JANKYE010000002.1:20331961-20342119 GCA_032467995.1 Erythroxylum dillonii
CCAAAATAATATACCCAATATTGTAGTACCATTGGACAGCAATTTTCGATACCGAAAATCAACCGGTTCGCCACTTGATGATTTTTCTGGTTCGAAAATTTTCTCCGGAAAATTCCAGAAAAATTCCTAAAAGTCCCATAAAATATAAAACACACAACGACTTACTCAAAATAATTTTTCAAATACAGTGACCATGTTATTCACAACCAAAATCTGTTTAGGCTCAAATACCGGGAATGTCATGTATGCATGTACAGGTATTTTTCATGTGCATAAATTTCTCTGTTCTCAACTACCAGTATGCATGAACAATCCTAATTAGTCCCAATCAATCTCATCCTATGCCAAATTACGATACTACCCTTCCCGTCGGGGGTGGGATGTTACATGCATAGCGTATGACCTTAATCATTTGATCAAACTTAACATGCCTTATAAATAAAAACATGTGCATTAAAGCATCAATAAATTTATTGAGTCATCACACATTATGCATATTCACACAATTAGAAAGCACTTCCAATACAATCCTAATTATCAAACTCCTTGGACAATTGATGGTCCGGAATTATCACAATACCATAATCACATAACAGTGAAATAATGCATAAGTATGAATTCATTTCCTTATGTCTAACTTGAACACATTCATTCTCACTTGAACAAACTAATTATACCTTACAAACATAAGTATTTGTATCAATATATCAATATAACATTAAGTCATTACATAGTACATATAACCACTCAAGTTCCCAAGTTCACAAACACTCATAACTAACACATTACTCTTGTTCTTTAAATCACATTGTCATTCATAAATAAACTTCATTCCTTTAACAACTTATAAGTTCCAAAATTAGATACTTTATTGTCTAATAACACCTTCCTTATGGTATTACTTCAAATAAAAATCCAAATCTTATTCAACCTTTAACTAACTTATTTCACAACAAACTAAGTTCATTTTCATGCTCAATTAAGTCCATTTAAACCATTATTAAGTACCTTAACCTTATATAGTCCAATAATTATCTAAAACCAACATTTTCCACTTCCTAAGTACTTCCCATGACTGTGTGAATGAACCTTATAAATCCCACGATCGTGGGGTGAGTGAACCTTCCTCCAAATTGTTTGCAAAACTTAACTTCTTTACTTCCATTCAACACTCCTTCACCAAAGTCCATCAATTTCACTTCAATTCTACCTTATTCTTACTTCAATACCTCATCAAATTCATGTCCAAACCAATTCAAAAATCATTCATAAATAACCTACAAATTAATACCTTCCATAAATCAAAACCCAATCATAAGTTGTTATACAAAGATCATTTTTCCACATTCATTTATCATCATCTTTACATATATTTCAAGCTAATTCAAATAAAATAAAACTTGTAATAATACATGATATCAAGTTTAGTAATCCCTTACCTAATTACCTTCAAGTTCCTTCTTTAAAGAACTAACCAAACCAACCCTTTCATGTAATCAAAACAAATCTAAGATCAAGGTGCAAATCTTAGCAGCAAGAAGACATCATAGAAGATAACATAATCTACTTACTTGATGCAATATTTGGCTAAGAGTTTGAAGTGGTAATGCATGGATTTGAAAAAAAATTTTAGAGCTGAAGGAGAGTGATAGTTTCATGAAGAGAAGGAATAACTAGCAGAAACACTTATGCCATAGCTAGACTCATTTGATGCCAGGTCTCACTCCCACCATAAGACATATGTTTCCTTTGCATATATCACATATGTCATACACTTAAGCTACCATTTGTCACACTTCCATTAAGCCATTTGTACTTAATGAATGTTTCCAAATGCCAAAATTTTATTAGGCCACTTGTCACTCAACCAATATTGCCAAATGTCAATGCATCAACTATGCCAAATGTCACTAACTTTTAGCTTAGTCATTTCAATTTTCATGTACCAACTTATCTTGCCATTTGAAAATTTTCCTAGTCCAAATGTACATTCTAATATATCAATTCCCTAATGATATCAATCAATTCCAAATCACTAAGTAGGACCCATTAAACCAAAATTCAATCATATGCAATTCTCAATCATCTCACAAATTTTAACACCTTTCATACCTGTAATTTCATAAACATGTAACATTCCAACTAGGGTACAATTTGGGGCCTTATAGCAAAATAATCAGAAGGACAATATTGATAATATTATGAAAACCTGCTAGTCCTTCTAGCTCTCCCCTATTCTTAGGTGCGATAGCCTCATATTGCTCTCTTTGATGTATTTCGATATTACTTAGAGAGTCTTTCACATTTCTTTTATAAAATTCATGGGAAAGTTGTCTCACTCTAATATATAGGATGTGAGCTTATCCAGGATCTTGTCCAATTTAGAATCTCATGAACTGGACTCATCTTGCTGAAATCCTAATAGGTCTTGATGTCCTAAGTGAGTCCTTACATTGTCGGACCAATAGGAATTTAGATGGCTCGACCACCTTGGAGTGTGCATGTTCTAATAAGGATCGGTACTTCCCCAACCATATTGTGCCTCATTGTAGTTCACAAAAGTTCCTTGCTCCCTATAATATCTACCCTTTATCATTGTTATTTCCATTTCTTCTTGGCATTTAGCTCTTCAAATGTCTCATTCTCACTCTAAGAAGTATTGATATATCTCTACCTTATGCCCCAAACTTCTTTCTCTTTTTTTTTTAAACACAAAAAATGGTAAAAAAAGCCTTAGACTACAAAAATTAAACTAATCATCTCCTTGACAACGATGCCAAAAACTTGATCGAGTATTTGTTGTGTGTAAGTTTTAATAAATAACCCTAGATAATTCACAATCGCATGATTCGTAAGCGTAGTACCTAATGTGTCGCTCCCACGTGGAGGGATAATCTAATATTAAAATCTAAGGCCAGAAACAAATACAAAAATTCAAATTACATGAAACTAAAACGAAAAATTAATTCAATCAATCAAATTAAATGAAGAATCAATCACAAAAATACTAATTACTAAGCAATTGCAACACACCCAAGAATCAACCTTAGGAGATTAACAATTGAGAAAAAGGGAATTTTAGCTATCCTTAATGCTAACCTAACTGGTTATGAATTACGGGATTACTGGCTCTAGATGATCTTAGGGTTAATTACTCTCTCTTGAGTTATAAACATTAACCCTAAATCATAAACCCTAATTAGATTATTGAGGTCACAATCTCTCAATTTATAACTTATCCAAAACCTTAATTAGTTATGAAGTTCTCTAATAAACTACCAGAAACCTATGCAAGATCTTTCTTCGCACAATTTACTGATTTGATTTAATTCTAATTTCTATTAAATCACTTAACTCTTGTTAACCAATTTAATCATTTTTCATTTGATTCACCCTCTCAGTTTACTATCGATTTATGCAATCATATAATTAAATCACAATAAATATAATACACACATAAGCAATCAGGTTTCATTAATTCAAGAATAAAACTCCAAAGGTGAGTTTAGAATATCCTCAACATTTAAGATTATATCCTCAACTATTCAATCCAATTCTATACAATGATAAAGCTGAAAATAAATAGAAAATGTAATTGAAATGGAGGATGGGAGGCAGCGACGTCAAAAAACCTCCTGATCCGGGAAGTACATCGAGTTAGCTTCTTCTCCTCTTCTCTCTTCCTTCTTTTCTTCCTCAATCTCTCGATGAATTCTCTCTAGGGTTTCTCAAGGTGACTTATGCAAAAGCTCCCTCTACCTCTTTGTCTTGTTTTTTAAATATCCTTTTGTGTTCTAACCAGTCTTAGGGTTTTTTCAGGGTCAGAAAGTTCCCAAAAGTCTCTCAAAACGTGATGTTTTTTAGTGTCTGCACGTCTGCCCGACAAAGGCCACAATCGTGGGCCACATCTGAGCCTTCTCTCACGATCGTGGGCTAACTCTGGTGCTTCTATCACGATCGTGGCCTGTTATGTTGTTGTGCCACGATCGTGGGCCATTTTTTAGCCCGAATGTCTCCAAAACTTCTTCGTTCTTCGATGTTAACCTTGAAACACTAACAAATACATCAAGGTACCTCAAAAATATAATAATTAAGCTCTAAGACTTGTACTAACCTATAAAACACTTACAACACAAATAATTAACAAACTAACACAATTCTAACCTAAACAAATACTAGATGATTGAATTAATAGCTAAACACATATCAAGCTAAGCCCTAAAACATGATACAATTCATGCTTATCACTCTTCATTGAAATCGAAAGATATACAACATCAACAATTCTAAATCCAATTATCAATAACAAATTATATCATAATCAAATAAGAGAATAACAACTTATGATCATAGAAGAATGAAAAAAATCTGTTCATTCACCCTAATTTTTGAATCCAACAATTCTTGACTTGTTTTTGCGACATCAGCAGCTGCAGCTGCTTCTTCTGCTAAATTGGGCCTTGTAATAGATTTCTTGACAACATCATCCTCTTCTTCCATCATAACATTACATATCTAAGACTTCAACCTCAATATAATAGTATTTTTAAAAAAGAGATGCATGAACTTTTCTGTCCTATACTTAGGGCATCAAGTCATAATATTAGAAAGAACTGCAAAGAGTAAAACCTATGACTATTATACAACCTAATTCAATCCATCAGTTCATAGATTTCAAGATCCTATTTGATTTAAACGTAATTTTTTTTCATGTCCTCTTTAAGATATCACAGCAAATCTTCGTCCTACTCGAATAAAAATTTTCCTTGAAAAAGTTTTTAGCTTGCTCATTCCAAAAAATAAAGAACAGTTAAGTATTGCTCATTCAAAATTTTTTAAAGAAATGGAAACAAATAAGATTGTAACAGGATAAAGTTATAATAAACAGAGAATAACAACACACAATCAAAGAAAACAATAAAGAGAAGCAAAACCGAACTTGGGTTTTGGTGTTTATCATCGTCGAAACTGGGAGGAGGCAAAGTCAGAGTTGCCATACCAAACCTCCATTGAGTGAATTCCAAAACCAAAGAGTACTCACCAACAATTAAAAAGAAAATAAGAAAGCCCAACTGAAACAGAATGAGAAAGATAAAAGGCGATGGAATAAAGCAAAGAAAATACCAAAATAGGTAATAAAGCTGGTGGTGAACAAATACAGAACGATGACTAAACAAAGATGATGTGAAAAGGAATAGTTGTCAGAGCTTCTTTTGCATTTCAAAGTGGGTAGTGTGTTTTTCTTCGATTAGATGCCTAAGAAATAAGGATAATAATAAGCTAAATAGAAAGACTCGCACAAATACAGGGAAGAGACTAGAAGCAGATAAATTCCATGAGAAAAACTTGGTCAAATTGATTTTTTAGAGACGAGAAGGCCAAATAAGCATCACAAAAGCTAATCGGCTAATGAGGTAAGCCAAACAACTATAGTGATAGCAAAATCTATAAAAAAAATTAGTGCTTACAGAGAAATGTTAGAGAAAAGACAAGAGTGTAAAGAGCAAGAGAGACTAGAGCTTGAAGACGAGAGTGAGAGAGACGAGAGCATAAAGACTCTGAAGGGATATTTCGGTCCTCAACACATAATGATTATTCCGACATGCACAGAATAGGTAAAGACATGGGGATGATGTCGTTAGCTATTCCCCAAGTTTTAGGAATAATTAAGCCCTTGAATAGTTATTCTAACTCTTTGGGGGGGGGGGGGGTTGGTTGAATTCAATTGATGCCATAAAATAAAATTAAAGTATGGATGACAAATCAAATCAAACAATACGAAATTGCAAGGATTAATTGACAGGTCTTAAATCTAGTTCTTGGTTCAATATCAACCTGCAAATGAATGTGTATAATCAATCATAATGTTGTTCTTATGCCTCTCTTTGAAACTATTAACTGTAGATTAATAACAAGCTCTGTTAATCTTAATTTTCCTTTATATTGTAACTAATTAAAATAAGTTCTTTAATTAGGTCTAGCTTTCAAACAATCCAGAACAAGCTTTCTAAATTTAGTGTGGTAGCCTTACGGCAGATTAGGAAAATAAACTAATTTAAGTAATAATCATACAAGCTTAGATCATTATGTTATGTTAACCCTAATGATACACAACTATTAGTTTACCATACATTAATCAAATTTACAACAAGTTACAAATTGTAATCATAATTTTAGCAATATTCCATACATGATAATCTATTAGGCCTATCTAAACTGATCATACATAAATTCCAAACTTTAAACCCATAATATCGTAGTCAATTCTAAAAGATAATTAAAACCGTTAAGTCAAAATGACTTTACGATTAATAATTTTGATGAAAATCAAATAATCATAATGTTAGAAAGTAAGACGAAGCGGAGAAACAAAAGTAAGATGAAGTGCGAAAACAAAAGTAAGACGAAGCGGAGCGGAAACTAAGACGAAGTGGAAACTAAGATGAAGCGAAGACGAAAGAGAGACGAAGATAAAACAAAACTAAGACGAAGACCCGATATCATGTCGGATGGTTAATCAATCTGAGTTAGTTACAGAACTCAACTTAATAACTGTTTCTTCAAAGATCAAAAAACAAAAAGAAAGAAGTGGTTGAAGACGAAGGCTATAAATACTAGTCGAAGTCGAAAATTGCAAAAGTTAGTGATTTTGAAAGAGCTAGAGATTTTAAGAAAGCTAGAAACACTGTATTCATTGTGCTAAACATTGAGAACTATTATTCACTGTAACAACGCTCGCAAACATCTTTTTGTAAGAAAGAAGACAATCTGAGAGCCTGAAGAGGCTAAGTGAGAAAAGAATACTTGCTGTAGAGACCTGAAGAGGCTCGGTGTAAAGAATACTTGTATTTTTAAGAAGTATAGTAAAATCTCAGAAAGGATTTTGAAGACTGGACTAGCCCACAGTTTGGGGTGAACTAGGATAAAATTGTTGTGTCAACTTTTACTTTCAAACTTTCAGTTTTTATTCCTATTTTTTTATACAAGTACTTAGAAGTTAACTGCAAATACAAACGTGATATTTTCACTCAATAGTTTTTGGGAAAGCAAGTTTTTAAAAAATATATAAGGGGATTGTATTCAAGAAAAAGAATACACAATTCAACCCTCCTTTCTTATGCATTTTGTATATCAAATATAAAGTCTATACTTACGAGTGATGTACTTCAATTGGTATCAGAGCTCGGTGTCCAAGAACCACCGTTGCAAAGTATGGATAAAGATCCATGGTAGAATCACACGTATATATAGCTGAAGGTGCCTCTGTCACTAGACCACCTGCATTCAATGGTAAAGATTACCATTATTGGAAAGGCAGGATGCAGCTCTTTATTGAATCTACTCATATTGATCTTTAGGAGATTATAGAGAATGAACCGTATACACCAATAGATGATGAAGGAAATGCTATTCCACGAATTAGATGGACAGCGGATCAAAAAGCGAGATTCCAGTTAAATTCAAAGGCCAAATTCTTTCTAAGTTGTGCCCTAAGTAGAAGCGAGTAGGACAAAGTTCATGGATGCAACACTGCGAAGGAAATGTGGGATACTCTATCCATCGCACATGAAGGCACTAGTTAAGTAAAGGAATCCAAGATAAGTATTCTTGTACATCAATATGAACTGTTCAAGATGAAGGACGAAGAATCTATCGATCAGATGTTTGGACGATTTCAAACTATCATCAATGGACTAAAAGCTCTCGGTAGAACTTATGATAATCAAGATCATCTTCGAAAGATTCTCAGAAGTCTATCAAAAGGATGGAGACCAAAAGTCACCGCTGTACAAGAAGCCAAAGATTTGAGCGTATTGAAGCTTGATGAATTGCTTGGATCTTTAAAATTATATGAAGTAGAACTCGATACAGAAGATAAACCTAGACGGGAGAAATCTATAGCATTGAAGGCCGGACAGAAGAATCACAAGATTCTAAGGAAGAGGAGTTCATCGTCGAAAGTGTTGAAGATCGAGGAAGTCAAGAATGACGACTCTAGTGAATCAAATCAAGATTCGAGCGAAGACGATGAAGAACTATCTTTTACCTCAAGGAAGATCAGACGCATGTGGAAGAAGAAGGAAAAAGGAAACAAAGAGTTTTCTTTCAAGAAGAATAGCAAAGATGAAGGCAAGAATGAGTAAACATCGGTCATTTGCTACGAATGCAATAAATCGGGACACTACAAGTCCGAATGTCCATTGCTGAAAAGAAAACCTAAGAAGAATAGAGAAAACAAAAAGAGCATGATGGCAACCTGGGAAGATCTGCATTCGTCTGAATTAGATACCGACTCAGAGGCATCGATACAAGCTAACATTTGCCTAATAGTTAAAAAAGAAAGTGACGAGTAGGTAACCTCATATTTTAGTCAACTACAAGATGCATACTCAGAATTACTAGAAGATTCTCATGCAATACTTAAGCAGTATAAGTTGTTAAAGAAAAAGTATGTAGAAAACTTGAAAAACATGTAAGTGTTAGAGCAGGAAAATGTCTGCCTAAAGAAACAAGTAGACGAGATGAAGAAAAAGGTAAATGTAGATAGATCTGAGGAGATCAGTCAATTGAAACAAAGGATCAATAGTCTTTCAGCTGATCTATCAACATTCACGGAGAGTATGAGAAAAATGAATGATATGCTAGGGAGATACAGACACCTTAATGATAAAACTATATTAGGGTTTGCTCAAAACAATAATCAGCAAAAAAGGAATTTTATTCCTCATGGGAAGAAATGTCATCATTCGCGTTATCATCATCCTATAAATCATGTTAAAACTAACCTTAAAGGACCCAAGAAAATCTAGGTACCTAAGAGATACATAATATCTCCTGCAGATATCCTTCCTTGGAAGAAGCAGCCAACACCAATGGTATTTGGACAGTGAATGCTCGCGACTTATGACGGGAAGAAGGTCTATGTTCCTAGATCTTCATTATAAGAAGGGAGGATCGGTAATTTTTGGAGACAACCAGGAGGGAAAAATAATTGAAATTGGTAAAATTGGTAAAGATTCCTTTGCATGTATTGATAATGTGCTGCTAGTTGATGGTTTAAAACACAATTTGATTAGTGTTAATCAATTATATGATTTTGGTTTTGAAGTGTCTTTCAATCAAAATTCTTGTGAAGTCGAAAACAAGAACGATTCCGTATTCTTTTCTGCCAAAAGAAGAAACAATCTTTACAAAATCAATTTAGAAGATTTACAAAGTCAAAATATTTCTTGTTTTATATCAACTAATGAAGAAAAACTTATTGGCATAAAAAGCTAGGTCATGTTAGTTTTAAACATATTTCCAAGTTCATTAAACATGATTTGGTAAGAGGATTACCAAAAATAAGTTTTAACAAGGATTTCTTTTTTGAAAGTTGTCATAAAAGGAAACAGGTTAAAAACAACTTTTTCTTCTAAAAATATTATAACTTCATCTAGACCTCTAGAGTTGTTACATATGGATTTATTTGGTCCAACTAGGACATTGAGTCTTGGCGGAAAGAAGTATGGTCTCGTAGTTGTTGATGATTTCACTAGATTTTGTTAGATATTGTTTTTATCACATAAGGACGAGTCTTTTAAGTGTTTTAAAGTGCTTTCCAAAAAGTTACAGAATGAAAAAAGAATGTCTATTGCTAGTATTAGAAGTGATCATGGTGGTGAGTTTGAAAATGAGAAATTCAGAATATTTTGTGAGGAGAATGGAATTTTCCATAATTTCTCTGCTCCTAGAATTCCGCAACAAAATGGAGTTATTGAAAGGAAGAACAGGAAGATTCAAGAATTGGCAAGGACTATGCTATGTGAAATGGATCTTCCTAAGTATTTCTGGGCAAAAGCTGTGAATACAGCTTGTTATATTCAAAATAGAATACTAATGCAACCCTTATTGAAGAAAACTCCATATGAGTTATGGAATGGAAGGAAGCCTAAGATATCCTATTTCCATCCATTTGGTTGCAAGTGTTCTATATTGAATACAAAGGAAATTTTGGATAACTTCGATTCTAAGACTTATTTGGGAATTTTTCTAGGCTATTTATTATCTTCGAAAGCCTTATAGGGTTTACAACCTTACTTCTAAGACTATTAAGGAGACTATTCATGTCAAGTTTGATGATAGTTCTCAACCAAGTAAGAGAGATGATACTGATAA
>JANKYE010000002.1:20365488-20376834 GCA_032467995.1 Erythroxylum dillonii
AGAAAGGGAAAACGATATGGTTTTGATTAGTATGAGAATGATTTTAAGATGAATAAGAAAAAGAAAAAGAAAAAAAAATTTATACCGGATTTTGGAATGTCTAAGGTTTCCAACGCGATCAGTTTGCTATGCTTCCAACGCGATCAGTTTGCTATGTTTCCAACGCGTTTCGCTTCGTTTTTCGATCAAGCTTCGTTACCGGATGTCGGACATTCGTTTTCCGCTTCGCTTCGATTTATATTCCAATTCATGAACTTTCCGCACTTTGTTTTGATTTTCGTATTCGTTACGAAATCCGTTCTTTCCGATTTCGTTTTTCGTTTCCGTTTTCTGGGTTAGGATCAGGTTTCGGATCAGGTCCCAACATAGATGGTATCAGAGCAAGAAGAGTTTATAATGAATCATGTGTACGTATGAGGGAATTTGTATAAGTAGTTGGATTTCG
This sequence comes from Erythroxylum dillonii, assembly GCA_032467995.1. Lineage (NCBI taxonomy): Eukaryota > Viridiplantae > Streptophyta > Magnoliopsida > Malpighiales > Erythroxylaceae > Erythroxylum > Erythroxylum dillonii. The sequence goes on from JANKYE010000002.1 coordinate 20,365,934, forward strand.
GAAACGGGACCCAACATTAGTGATGGTGCTGACCAATCAATAGTTGTAATTAAATTTTGTAATTCAGAAGAAATTAACTTTGATTGTAACTTAAAAGAAAAAGTAACTTTAAAATAAAGATATACTAGAGTTCCAGTACAAAGTTAGATACCGATATGCTATGATGGATGTTTATATAACTTCTAATCAATTATGCTTAGACAACACCAACGGAAATAAGAGAGAGAAAACTCAAATGAACACACAGACATAGCACATACAAGTTATTCACGCAGAAAGCAATTTCCAAAAGCTGATTACTTTCTTATAGATCAAATAGCACATACAAGTTATTCACGCAGAAAGCAACTTCCAAAAGCTGATTCCTTTCTTATATATCAAATTGTACAAAAAAAGACTATTACATCATCTAAATCGTAATTTGAAATTGTAAATGGGTTTAATTGAAATTAGACCAAAAAAATCCTTGAATAGAAGTAAAAATAGAAACAAGAAATCAAAGAACAGAAAACAAGAGAAAATATCAACTGAAATAGTTTCTACTTCTTGTTTGTAATAACTAACATCGAAAACCAAAATATACAACAGAAGAAATAAACTCTGAAAGCAGATCTACTAGAGAAAGGAAGAAAGAGAGATTAAATAGTGAACCTTGCGATAGATGGTGTCGTCCAGCCTCATACATACCACAACAAGTTTTAATTGTGTTCCATTGTCAGTTTTAGCATCAAAGGATTAGGTATAGAGCCGAAGAGAAGAGGAATGACCGAATGAGGGTTTTGTTTTAACTTTTAAATTATGTCAATGAACCGGTGGTCGAACCGGTCAATTTACCGATTCACACCGATTCGAACTGGTTCAATTTTAAACTAGTTTTTAGGGGTTAACCGGATCAGTTAACCGACCGGTCACTGATCGAACCGGCCAGTCCGGTCCGGATTTGAAAACAATGAACTTCATTAATCCTTGGGCTTAGAGTTCGCTTGCGCATGGAAAGGGTGATTATTATTATCAATACCAATACTTAGTGTTGTAGTTAGAAAGCCATTCATTATATATTCCCCCAATTTTTTTGGGTTAGTGGTTAGTATTTTGATGAATGAATCTAAATATGTTCTATCTTTGTTTTCTTGTTAGTAGATTATAAAAATAGGATATAACTTAAGTAAACATACTCATGAAAACAATGTCATTTTGATCAAACACAAGGAAAAAGTGAAACTTTGAAGTAGTGTATGATTTTAACATCCATTTTATTTTCTGATTTTATCACTTTGTTTTCATTTTAACTTTAGCTTTCTTTTCTTTTAACACATCAAAACTGTAAACATGTTCTTGTTTAACTTCTATTTTCAAAACATGTTTTCTATTAAGTACTAAACTATAAAAGAGTCATTTCTTGTTTAAGTTAGGCAGTTTATAGGTTAATGAGACTCTTTTTGTATGTTTTGTGCATGTTAAACAACATAAAGCCCCATCGACTTCAACATTCCAATAGCTTGAACAAATAACTAGTACTTGTGCAACTCAAGTTAACCATTTTATAATTGAACATTACAAACACTATCCATGTTAGAATAGGAGTTTATCACATCTTTATAGTTTATTGTTTAAGCTGTAATATGCATATGGTTTTCAAGTCAAGAACATTTCCATCAATATACCAAAGAAGAAGCTTGATTTGGGCCATCCTCTAAACTCAGGCTATCTAACACCTTCAAGGGTACCTTCATGTCCACCGGATTCCCTGAAGCATCTCTTACATAGAAAACATTTATGGATTGCTCTCCAATTATCAAAATATCAACCATATTAAGCAAACTGGATTTATGTTACCAAAGAAAAGATCAGTTAACATTTATCAGCTCTCACATTTGGCACTATTTTTTAACATCTTTCATTAATTATAATTTTTTCCATATCTAGCATATAACTATTCAACCTTCTTTTAATGCTTTTTGTTATGTTTTTCAACCCATTTAAAAACAATGATTTTGTTTTCATAAACATTATCTACTTTGGACTCGTGCAAAACTATGGTAATTGGTTCTTCATGTAAGTCATAGGCAATTGTATATTTTGCATTCATACATCATAGTTTTTCCAAGTGCCTACAAAAGGTTCTCACAAGGTTGGTTTCATGAGACTAAAACCACTTTAATACTCATCCATTATGGGCCACCCATGATGAGGTGTTTTTGAAATGTATCTCGTATAGTTAGGATGACCACTCATATAAACCCAGACAACTTAGTGTACAATTGATATAGGATTATGACACCTTGATTGTTCTCTTTTAGTAAACACGTGATTTAACACATATGAGGATAAGGATTCCAAGTTAAAGAAATAAGTTTTCATTTATTTACATAGGCTTACTGGAGTGAATTCATTATGCATTTGATGAATAACTTATATGCTCATACATGTTAATTTTTTCAAATGGATGAACATATTCCTTTTTAATTTTTTCAGATGCATGAACATATTCCTTTAGTGAAGAGTTCTAATTTGATATTGGATAGTATACTAGTAGAGAGTTATAATCCGGTACCAAGTAAAAAAAGATTCAGGTTAAAGGAAAAAAGTTCATTAAGAGTGATGTTTGGAATCACTTTAGCAAGGCTACATCAATAGTTGGAGTAGAAAAGGCCAAATATAGGTATTGTCACAAGATGTTGGTTAGGGGTTCCAAAGGTTAAACCTCTCATTTGAAGAGACATATGAAGTCATGCAACATAAAGACGATGTTAAACATTATTTACCCCTAACCTAATAAGAGGGAAGAATGAAATGATTTCCAAAAGTTATAACAAAAGCAAAACAAAGTTTTTGATAGCTAAGATGATCATTGGTGATGAACATCTAATTGATAGGTTTTATAAATATTAAAAATACCACAAGTATATGGTACAGCTCTAGCTAAGATAGGCAAGTACAAGTTGATTCTATAAAGACTGCAAGTATTGGTAATTACCTTTTTTCTATTATCTAACCGATGAATCAAATTGTCGATTTTAATTAAAAATTAAAATAAACAAATAAAATAAGAATTAAAACAATATTGAACGTAAAACAAGGAAATTACTAAGAAAAGTCAATATCAAATAATAGTGTCTAGGTAATGAATCCCCTTAAAAATGCTTAATTATTAACTCTTTATCATGTAATTATATTATTGATTATTGGATCGTGAAAATTCATATCTTATGTTAATATCTTTCTCAAAACTATTAATAACTAATCCATCATTTGATTAACAAAAACTTTTCTAATTAAAACCCTTAGGATTACGTTATCACTTTGTGAATTCTATTATTAGGTTTGACCTTAATTTAGAGAATTAATGTCAGCCTATCTCTAGGTTTGCATGCAACTCCTTTCATTATCGTAGATCCATTCGTATAAGAGGATTTCTTAATCTCAATCATATGAAATCAAATCATGCACTAATATTTTAGATATATTAAAACAAAAATAAAACATATAATTGAATCACAATAAATCAATCAATAAAATTTCATTAAAGAAAAGATCAACTCATATTGTTATCATAACTTAGGGTTCATCTCACCTAGACACTAAACAACTTAATTCCTATCTATAAAAAATGAAATCAAGGACAAATATGCAAAAGAATTAATATAAACAAAAGAAATCATAATTATAAATCTCCGTTTTTCTTTTAATGGATCTTCTTGCAAGTTTAGATTGGACACACGTTTTCCTCATCTCTTGATCAGAACTTTCACCTCTCCATGTTGCTTATGACTTAAAATTGCTTAAGAAATTGGTTCTTGTTATTTTGACTGTTGAGACAATAATTAACATGAAGAAGGGCCTTATCACTATGGGAATTGGGGATCAAGGAGTACAATTTAATCTTTTAGAAGCTATGAGCCATGGTTATGAAGATTGTTCTTGCTTGGGTGTTAGTTTGATTGAATGTCATGATAATGATGTGGAAGATTTGCATGAGATTGATATACATAAGCCTGACTGGTATAGTATGGGTAGGAATCATCGTGATGCACTTGCTTGTTTATCCTCCCCCTGTTTTTCTGATTTTTGTGCATGTAAGGATGATGTATCATGTGTCTATTGTTTAAAGATAGATAGCTGGCTTTCCACTCTGCAAAATTTTGATGCATTCTTTTATTTTGATATTATTTCTGAGCCTGCACTTGATAGCATTGAGCAAGGTGTATTTCTTGATTTTGTAAGAACTGATGATAAAGGAGTTGTTATGCAAGCTACGAATGTAGTTTCTTCTTCAAGTGGTGCTGGAATATTAGAAGACGATAGTAGTGATCCTGTTATTATTTTAAACCCTTCTAATACCACTCTCACTTCTGATTTACTTTCTTTTTCTATTGATCAGATTAACCTTAATTCTACTAGTTCCAGGTCATCTGATGGTGGAATTGACTTGGGAAGTGGAAGACATATACGACGCATTGAGCTTATATCCTCTTCCCCAAGCCACATGGACACACCACTTCCACTAAACACATTTGATATACCAAAGCTGATTCCTTCTATTGTGCAACCCCTGATTTAGAATTCAAAACCCTTCCCCCTAACATGAAATATGTCTTTCTTGCTGATTATTGCAAATTGTCTGTTATTATTTCTTGTTCTTTGAGTAGTTCTGAAGAAGAGATATTAGTTTCTGTGTTGAAAAGATATGGGAGGGCTATAGGTTGGTCTTTAGGGGACATACCAGGAATTGATCCCTTGGTTTGCACACACAAGATCCTTTTGGCTGATGGATCCAAGCCAGTTAAGTAGCCACCAAGGACGTCGAATCCTCATATTCATGATGTGGTAAAGAAGGAGGTATCTAAGTTATTGAGTGCGGGGATCATATATGTCATATCAAACAGTGAGTGGGTGAGCCCAGTAAAAAGAGCGGTATCACAGTAGTGAGAAGTGAGAGTGATGAACTTATTCCATCAAGAGTTCAAAATGCTTGGAGAATATGCATAAATTATAGGAAGTTGAACGAAACAATTAGGAAAGATTATTTTCCATTACCTTTCATTGATCAAATGTTGGAAAAAATATCTGAAAAATCTCACTATTGTTTCTTAGATGGCTTTTCATGTTACTTCTAGGTGCTGATTGCACTTGCAGACTAAGACAAGACTACTTTTACATGTCCTTTTGATACCTACGCTTATCGAAGGATGCCATTTGGGTTGTGTAACGCTCCAGGCACCTTTGAAAGGTGTATGATGGCAATCTTTTGTGATTTATTGGAGCGAAACATAAAGGTTTTTATGGAGGACTTCACCGTTTATGGTGATAGCTTTGATGATTGCTTGTTTAGTCTTGAATGTGTTCTTGGTAGATGCATTCAGAAAAAATTGGTTTTGAATTATGAGAAATGTCATTTTATGGTAGACAGTGGCATAGTGTTAGGTCATCGCATCTCTCAAAAGGAGATTGTGGTTGATAGAGTCAAGATTGAAATCATTTCTTCACTTCCTTATCTTACTTGTCTAAAAGATTTGAGGTCTTTCTTGAGGCATATGGGGTTTTATCAACGCTTTGTAAAAGATTTTAGTACAATTACTTTACCCCTTCCTACATTGTTGAAAAAAGATATTGATTTTCACTTAAATGACAAATGTAGAGATGCCTTCGACACTTTGAAATCTTTGCTTGTTTCACCTCCTATTTTGACTACACCTAATTGCGATTTGCCCTTTGAGCTATCTTGTGATGCTTCTAACTTTGCAGTTGGTGCTATACTTGGTCAGAGGGAAGAAAAGCGATCTAGAGTGATAGCCTATGCCTCAAAGACACTTGACTTCACTCAAGTGAATTATACCACTACCGAGAAGGAACTTTTTGCTATAATTTTTGCTTTGGATAAGTTTAGACAATATCTGATAAACTCTTGAGCGGTTGTTTTTACGAATCATACAGCGGTGCGGTACTTGTTCAAGAAGCCCCAGTCTAAACCAAGACTGCTGAGATGGGCTTTGTTGTTGCAGGGGTTCGATATTGAAATTAGAAACAAAGCTAGAGCAGAGAATCATGTAGCTGACTACCTTAGTCAGTTACCTGAAGGCACTGAGGGAGCTAACTCTTCTGATTTTACTGTTGATTCTTTTCCTGATTCTGCACTTTTTGCCTTGGTGGTTTAGGAGCCTTGGTTTAATTACATTGTCGCTGATTATTGTTTCTCTTTATCATTTATTTGTATTTAGTTATTTATTACTTTTTATATTTATTTATTTTATTTATGTATTTTATTTTATTTATATGTATGCGCACTCATTTATAATTTTGTAATATCTTCATGATACATTATTTATAGGTCTATAAAAAATGACCTCTTTATTAAGTAAGGTTGTGTATTATCAGATCTCCTCAAACTTCGCGCCTCAGCGAATCTTTAATTGCGTGTTAATAATGATGATAAGATAGACTATGATTTATATGATGAGATTTTATATTAATTTAAATTACAAAATAATAGGATATCCTAACTAAATCCCAATGGTTAGAATCAAGTATATTTGTTAGAAATAAATAGTTTAAGAAAGCAAATTTCACAGTGAATACCTTTAAAGTATTTATCATATCAATTTTGTTGGTAGTGTTATTTCTATAACGATCTTTGTTTTTCATTTCTTTGAATCAAATTGAATTCTTTTGCATACAATGATCACACCCGCTCTTACTCTTCATAACTAAAGAATCACCCAACCACCAAGTCTCAACAAAACAAAAGCCATAATTATTTTATGTATCAGAACCGGAGGGATTACCATTCACTGCCAAAATGAGCTAATGAATTTCTATAATAACAAGATATCAAATTCAATCCAATACATGACCGAAGGAGAGCCCCTTAACAAATGAAGCCTGCCCCTATCACATGTTTCCTCAAGCCTTGTATTACTGCACGTAACAGAAGCTAAAGATTTTACCAGAATTTGATGCGAAAACCAAATCCGTATGTGTTGAGAGAAAGAGAGACCGGAAGATATATAACATCTTCAACACTATCCCTGAAATTATTGACAAACTCTGAATCTAATGGATCAGGTGAGGCCTCCTCACCGTTAGCTTTTTGATGGCTGAGAAGTGTAAGGAATTAATTCCTGTTAAAGCAGAAAAAGAGTTAGTTTTCCGATGAATCTTCTGTCAAATGAAAACAAAGGAGTACATCAGAATAGCTTACATGATCATGATGCTGAGTATGATGATTTCACAATTGTTTCCCATTTAGTATCGGTAGAGGGCGGTGTCCTGGAATCCTGCCACTTACTCTGAAAACCAGTGCTACGGTATGCATGTGAAAATGAATTCTGTGAGGAAATTGAAGGCAAGGTACGCCAGAGCCAAGATTCGGATGGTGTTTTGGGTAAAGTTGGTGCTAAAGGGGACAAACTGTTTTTAACATTTCCTTGTTTTTGAATCTGTTCTTTGTCAATAGGACTTCCATCACCGGTTGCATTTACACTTACCAAAGCCTTCGCTTCCTGACATAGCTCATCCATAATGTCCCTAAGTTGACTAATTGAAGAATCACAAGAATGCTTAGCATCGTAACACGCCACAATTTTGTCTTCCAGTTTGGCAGTTCCTTTTAGAACATTCAGATGTTTTGCAACTTGGAAACAAGAATCTGTTGGAACAGGTTTTCCCATTTCTCTGCTTTTCGACATACTCTTATAGTACCTTCCCACAGAGTCCGAGTACCCACTCGTACCTAAGGGCCCTGATTTTGAACACATCTTATTTACAGTATCCACATACACAGTCTTCTCAATAGTCGGGCTCAGTGGGCGAGACCCTCCTCTGGTGCCATAATGGCTATATAGTTCCTGAGACTTACTGCTGTTCTTGCAATACAAGTTCATCTTATTGGCTTTGAAATTTTCAGCTTCTCTTGTAGTGCCCGGAAATCCCTTTCCGCGAAAGGGAGATTGAGGTGTTTGATTACGGAAAGGTGATATGGCCCCTGAACGCCTGAACGGAGATGTTCTACCGACTGTTTGCTGGTCACTTGCATGAGAGAACCTATTGGATCCAAAACTCGGTTTGTTCTCAACTGAGGGCAGCCGGGGTGATTGAGATCCACTACCTGTTTTTTGTTTATAAACAGCATGCCCTGAATGCTGATGAGCAGTAAACCAATTCCGTATTCATTAGTTAACAGAAAATGGAAACCTTCATCACTTAATGATAACAAAACAGGCCGAAAACAAAAAAATGTAAGAATGAGAGAAATAGTTATCTTACCTTTTTCGAGTTTTGACTGTTAGATTTAGTAGAAGCAGCTTTGTTTGGTTTAATAGCGTTTTGGACGTGAGACCTCACTTTAAGCCCTGGAATAGGATTTAAGATGGACAAGGAATTTTTAAAGCACAAGCGAGGCAGCAAACCACAACCTTTAGTTGCTATATTGCCAGAAGTGCTATAGTCGTCATAATCATCTTCACATCCTTCTTCTTCTTCCTCTTCTACATCCTGACTGTGATATGGAATAATAGCAGATTCCTTTTGATTAGCCTGAGGTGCTTTTGGAACACTAACTAGCTTTGAAACTTGTCGGGGCTTTACAACTACCTCTGACTGTACAATTGCCACAGATTGCTTTTTCGAAGCATAATGAGGTGTCTCCAAAGCCATTGCCTTGGCAGCAGGTAGGAAGCGACTCATCATGAAATCTCGAGTTTGTGGATCTGTAGAAAATGTTCCTGTTGTCTTCACATTCAAACCATCACAACCGCTCAGATCAGTTGCACTGCATTTCATGGAAAAGGAATCAGTTGAAGATATAGTGTCAAGAGCATCAGAGTAAACATCGTCGTCATCGCTACAACCATTATCTGCTGATTCCAAGCCTGCATTTTGATTCACACCCTGCTTTGAGCAATCCCATTCTGGAACCTTTTCACAAAATGAATGTGTTTCAGTTCGGAACCTAAATTCAGTTTGATCTTCACATTTTGCACCTGAATGTTTTCCAGGCGGAACTCTTTGACTTGCAGAAGCCTCCTCAAGGACCTCAGACTCAAGCGCACTACCATCCTTTGGTTTACCTGGGATATGTTCCCACTGAAATGGCACAGCAACAGGTTCTGTTACTTGATCCAAGCTCAATTCACATTTGTAGGAAGGGATGGTATAACGTCTATTTTGCTGGGGATTATCAATTTTCTTTCCTTTGGCTTCATCAGTAGATTTTGTAGCAGTAGAATATCGCCTTACTGATAGAAGTGGGACATTGAAATTTAATTTTCTTTCCGACATTACTCTTACAACCAAGCAAACGGTATGCACTTACTTCTCCCTCGAAGTAAAACAAAGCATAGATCATATCAATGTCCCTCCATATTCAGAGCTTCTAGATTGTATATCTGCAAGTGAAGTACGATATTTTAGTTTATTGAATTGTCCCTCCGAGACGTCAAATCTCATATTGAATGAAAGATTTGTAGTGAAGAAGTACCAAAAATTAAAAAGAAAGGGATAAATACAAAAAGAAAAGAGGATGTTTATGACACGTTAAGCGTCATATTAATTCTGTACTCCATGACCTCTGTCACATATTATTTTAATATCTCTGATTCTCTGGAAACATTATCCGCATCTAAAAATTTCTCCGGAGGAATCAGAGAAGATAAAAAATACAAAAAAAGAAGAAGAAAATTTTAATCATATACTGTCACTTCGTTTACTGATCAACCAAACAGATCACTCTTGCAAGAACCAATAAAATGTATCAAGATAGTCAATTTGCATGGTTTTTGGACTCAAGATTGAACTTTTCATCAGCAAGATTGGCATTTATTCTCCAAAGTTTATTTCTTTATCTACTTAAACCACAATTACTTTACAATAGATTCTGTTAAAGAAGCAAGCAACCGACCATCTTGAAACTGGCTCTTTCTTGTACAATTCTAACACTATCCAGCCATGAACCTCTTAAGACATAATAAACAAACCAACTATGCAGGACATAGGATATGGAAGACGAGAAGAAGAGAGGAAAAAGAGTAACACCCATGTACGGCAAGCTTAACCCAATAGAGGAGAGATTCGGCGGAACTTACCTTAACGATATAACACCATCAAGATTATCAATCCAAAAAGTCACCAAAATCAAAAAGAAAGAAAGGAAAAACGAAGAAGGAAGAAATGGGCGAGTGAGAGGGAGTGATAATGTTACTAACAAATGGAGGCGTCCTAAAATGGTGGCGAGAATTCTGGGAATGAGTGAAAACAAAGAAAAGTGACCATAATGTAAGGAGAGAGAGAGAGGGAAGAGATACAGGTTACAGTATATACACGCATACAGAGACACTGATTTAGCTTTTTCTGCTGTGCTTTTGCTTTCCTGGTCCTCCACCTTTTGTTGCATGTTCTTTTTTCTTCTTTTTCAGTTAAAAGAACGAAAGTGGTAACTGACAGGATTTCATAAACAAATTTAATGCCATTGTCAACTCTAATGAAATTGATTTTAACGTTAATATAATATTTTATTTGTGTATAATTAAATTTAATACACAATAGATGTAGCTTTTGTGATGAAGCAAATTCTTCCCTCGGCCTAGGTTGAACCCGGTTAAGTGGAACAAGATTTTCTGTCCAGTTTTATGGTGTCTTATTGTGTCCAGTAAATCTCAGCCATTTATTTATGCGGGTCTCGAGTGAGCTCCACATAAATAAACGTGAAACCTACATAAATAAATGGCTAAAATTCACTAGATACAATAAGACACCATAAAAATTGGACAGAAGATTTAAACTCCGAATTAGTAGCGGGGATTTATGATAGATTAAGAACAGAGAGGAGGTGGTGGTTAAAGAGGGACGGTTGGTGAGCCAACAAGCATAAATTGGGCAACCAAAAAGGGGGGAGAGTGGACTTTTGG
>JANKYE010000002.1:20447236-20461111 GCA_032467995.1 Erythroxylum dillonii
AAATTATTTTAGCATAATTAATAAAATAAAATATAGTTAAAATTAATAAAAGTGCTTTTTATTTTTATGTTGCCAAATAGTCTACTGTATGAAGCACTTTTAAAAAAGCTATTTTTTAAATTGACAGCCAAACAGTCAACTGGCTTTTAAAAAAAGCTCTTATCAGAAAAGCTCTACTAATAAAAGTTCAACCAAACGAAGCCTAACTAGTTTAAGAGAAGAATGTCTGATTAGCGAAATGTCGTCATTTCTCTTTGATAGTAAAACGACGTTATTTCAACTAAAATTAGATGTCCCTCCCTTCTCCCTCTCTTCTCCGTCTCTTCTCTGTCGATCAATGCTTAAAACTCCTACTCTAAAATCCCTAATTTGTAACCTAAAATCCCCTAACGTTCATAAGAGAGTGAATTCGTGCATTGGTGCTTCTTCTATCGTAAAGTTATTTGCCCCATCGGACCAACAAACGTTCTCTGTGATTTCGTGCATGGTTGCTTCATAAGAGATTGATTTCATCATTGGGTAAAAACTGAAGATTTCATCGCCGAACTTCCTATGGTGCTGACTAGGATACGATTGATCCTCTCTCTCTCTCTATTGTTCTTTCCACAACGATTCAGTTTTTGTATGAAATGGTGTGTTGTTGTACTAGGGTTTCAACTTCGACTAGGGTATGAAATGGTGTGTTGTTGTACTAGGTTTTCAACCTGGATTGCGTCAAGGTTCCAAAAGCACAAATCCAAATTGTTGTATTAAGGTTTCAAATTGCATTTGTGCTTCCAGAAAATTGACTTGTATTATGCTAAGGTTCTAAAAGCACAAATCTAATTTGTTGTAATAGGGTTTCAAATTGGATTTGTGCTTCTAGAAAATTGAGTTGTATCGTGCTAGGGTACTAAGGTTTCAAATTGGATTGTGCTATGGTATAATTTGTTTATTATTGAAAAGGAGGATTAACTTGTATATGTACATAGCAAATTGAACAGTAAAATCCTTGAATACTCCTACACTTATTTTTCAGAATGAAATGCAAGTCAAATAAAAATAATCAAAGTAACTGAATGCATGATGGTCGATTCATACTTTGTTTTGTGTTGTATGCAGAATATATACATCTTGATAATTACTGAAAAATATGACATTACATATTCCATAGCCTAAATATTCAATTATGTGATACTTCATCCTGATTTGCAGGGAAGAAGCTTCCTCTCTTTCATTTTGTAAATACAATGGTAGTTTAGCTAAAATCTTAATATTGGGGACATTATGCTAACATTTTGAAAATTTAATTCTTTTTTGGGTGAGTTTATGAAAAGAAATCATAATAGTGTTGCATTTAAGATAGTAATTAAATATTTGTACGATGATATTGTAATAGGATAACCATTTATAGGAAAAAATAAAGTATATGTAGCTTTCGTTAGGTATGCACCTAATATATATTTCATATGGGAAGAGTGTTAAGGTGTTGTTAATTGATTCAAGGGTGCTATTTATTGTTCTTTTGATAGCGTAGCAAAAGTTGGAAGGATATGTTCTCAATTTTGTGAAGAGAAAGCATTGTGCTCAGTGGTAAAATAAGTCCTAATTTTTGTGTTTATATCTTTATTTTGTAGTTCCCATACGATTTTATAGCTTGGTCATGTACAAAAACATAGAGACGTTGTAATAGTTAAAAGAGCAAATATAACTATTATGTTTATTGTGACTCTTTTTATCTTTTATTCAATCACTTACAACTTTAAAATTCAGTCGTAAGCTTTTCGTGTTGTTAAGGAAATTGCAATTGTTATAAGGTTTACATTGTAGAAGTAACTACAATTATTACAAAATTCCATCTATTAATTATAATTACATTTGTTTCATTCATAATTACTTATCATCTGGTAATTACAATGAAGAGTTATGTTCTATTTTTGTCAATTGACCATTGTTACTTTTTAGAATATGCATATATCACAGTAAGAATGAAAAATAGGAGATTGAAAGAGCTAGCATTCTAGAATTTGAAATATATTTGCAAAAGGATAAATGTTTTAAATTCCATAGATAATAAATATATCTAAATGGAAATTATAAACTCTAATATATGCTCTTATAAGCAATGATAGGCTTAGCATTCAAAGGAAAAAGAATAGTGAAAAAAAGTTGTTAGCAAGGACAACAGTATTAAAGAGTAACTAACCAGAAAAAGACAACAATCATGTATAAGAACAATAAAGTCAATATCATTTTTGAAGAGTAAATTACAGAGTAAGATCAAAAAAGTAAATAAATAGGTTACAGACACTGACAATATTCTATAAACTAAAACAATATCCAAAAATACTGGTTTCTCGAAATGGTTCTAACTTTTAAATCTCCATATTCAAAACCATGCCTCTGTCTTCCAACTTTCTCAGATAAATTGGTGTGCAATCAACTCCAACTCCAAAGGCTTAATTCAGGGACTTCTGCATTGCTTGATCACTCACACCATCCTTACATAAACAGTAACTAATAGAAATTTAAAAGTGATTCAGCTCAAAAGAGATATCATCAAGATCACTCACACACAAACACAAAGGAACTATCACCTGTTTTAGCAAAATGATATAGATGAAAAGAGCAAGACACACTCTTTTCATCTAAATATCATATAAAAACTAGACCACAATCATTCAACAACTCACTTCAGTAGTCACTGAGAGTAAAAAAAAAACCCTAAAATACATTAAACAAGCCATGACTGAAGCTAGACTCTATGAGAAATTAAGAGCAATGCATCAACAACAACAAAACAATAGATAATTTACTGTCTTCGTAGGTTCAACACGTATTTGCTTGTGTTAGTTACAGCTACACCTTGCACTTACAGTTAATTCAAATATTGGCATAGAAATGACCAATCAAGTTTCTTGACGCCGTTGTTGAGGACAATAATACTAGGAACACTTATATTTTTATTATTCTATTAATTTTATCTTATTTTGATTTATTCATGTTTTTATTTTATGTTATTTTATTCGTTTTATTTCTTTTTGTAGATTTGGACTCCTAGTCAATTTATGACCCGAAACATATCTGAGAGCTTAACAAACCAAATCCAAAGATTGAAAAAATAGCGCACAAAAATCTTTAAAGGACACAACTATAGGAGTTTGAGCTAGATCATCAAATAGAAGACTCAGGAGGTCAAGTAGACACAAAAGAATCATGCAACATGGCTGACCAACCAAGATCCATGTTCAACTACGCTTGGCCAGACTTAATCGATGTATAGTCCATTATCGTAAGGCCGACTTTCCGAGCTAATAACTTTGAGATAAAGTCAAGCATCATCCCAATGGTACAATAGTCAGTCCAATTAGATGGACTCCGAGACGAGGATCCTAACGTGCATATATCTAACTACTTACAGATATTCAATACTTTTAAGATAAATGGAGCCAATGACGATGTCATTAGACTGCGTCTATTCGCACTCTTCATTGATCACATAGGAACAAATGGTGAAGAAATTTTGTTTAAAGTACTTCTCGCTTGTTAAGACTGCAAAATTAAGGAATGACATCTCCTCATACTCCCAAATTGAAGGTGAATCTTTATATGATAATTAGGAGAGATTCAAGGAGATGTTGAGACGATGCCAATACCATAGACTACCATTGTGGATGCAAATGCAAACATTTTACAATGGGCTAAATCATAGCACAACCTAGTTTATAAATGCGGTAATGGAAGGGATACTTAACAACAAGACACTATAAATGGCCCAAGATCTAATAAAGGATATGATTGTGAATGACTATCGATGGTTCTCATCTAGAGCATGAACTAATAGGCCAGCGGGAGTATATAAGGTCGATGCAACGGCGTAGTTAGAGAGCCAAGTGGAGGCTACGAGTAGAAAAATAGGTAGACTTACAATGGCTTCACAAGGTCGAGTAATGTAGTTTGAGGTGTGCAACCTAGAGCACCAAGAATAAGATTATTAATTAGCTTAGCCCAAACATGTAAATTATTTAGGAAATTCTCCTAGACCCTAAAATATCATATAGTAACACCTACAATCTTGGTGAGAGGAATCACCCCAGATTTTCATCAAAAAATTAAGGTTAACTAAGAAATAACCCTCAAGTTGGATTCTAGCAATAAGCATTACAACCTATGAAGCTTAATATGTGAGGTGATAATGGAATTCATTAAGGAATCAAGGGTGAAATTGTAATAGCCGATTTCTAAAACTTACTGAGGGTTAAAATGTTAGACTTTTGAGTCATATCATTTTAGAATTAATGAGATGCATTTCATTCACATGCATAATATGAGCATATATACACACATGAATGTTGATTTGGAAAACATTGCAAAGATTATATGTGCACTCAATTGACATATTCCGGAGGTATGAAAGGTTTAAAATGGTTATGATATGATTGTGTATTTTTATGTCTTGAATTTTGGTTTGATGGATTATAATCAATAATTTGGAATTAATTGTTACAATTAGAAGAGTGATGAATTAAAATGTACATTTAGTCTAGGAAAAATGTTAAATGGCAAGACAAGTTGACATGTGAGAACTTAGGTTGACTAGGCTTATGAAATAGTGACATGTGGCAATAGAATTGAGTAACAAATGGCTTAGACAATTGGGTGACAATTGGCTTAAGAAATTAAGTGATAAGTGAACTATGTATTTAAGTGACATTTGGTAGTTTAAAAAGAGGACATATAGTATGATCCTTTATTTGACAAGTGTCTTAACCCTCACCACACACCTACACCCCACGACCCACACACATGGATGGCTATCTTCTCTCTTGTTTTTGTTACACGCTATTTTCCTCTTCCTTCTCTCATTACTGACATACATACACAACCTCACAACCTTGAGTTTTGCCTAAATTCTATACTTTGTCTCTCCAATATTATGTTGTCTTCTTGTTATTGAAATTATTTTAACTCCCATTTTGTTTCTGGAATTGTGCTTGCAAGCTTGGGGGGCTAGGATAGCTTGATAATTGAGTTAGAATTTGAGCTAAACAAGTAAGTGAAATTATGATCTTTTTGACATGTTGTAATAGAAATTTTATGAAGATTGAATTGGTATGAACTGCATATAGGATTGATGATGAAGTTGTGATGGAATACGATGGATGAATTGGTTACTTTTCTATTTTGTTTTTGCTGCATGAAAACAGTAGGTTATAGGCTGTTATATGGATGAATTAGGTTGAGGTTTCAAGTACAAATGAAGGTGAATTTATGCTAAAGATAGGTGCTATTGAAGTGTTCTTGAATTTGGAAAAGTTAGGATTACATTTATGATGGGATTAAGTGAATGATAATGAATCAATTGAGTAGAGTTTTGTGAGATTTATGTAACCAAAATGGAAGCTATATTAACATGAATTAAAGTAGCTTTTGCGAGTATAAATTCTGGAAAATTTGAAGTGTTAATGCTAATCCTAAGTAGATGAAATTCGTGGAGAATTAAGGGAAATTGGATAGTGCACCTCGAGGCACTCCCATGATCGTGGCCAAAGCTTTGAAATAATAATTTTGGTTTTGGGAATTTATCAAACCAAATAAGGATAAGTCACTCTACATTGGTGTATTTGGACATGTGCAGGATTCTATATTCATAATTGATGCATCTCATTATATTGAAATGTATGATTAGATAAAGGAGTTGTGACCAGAGTAGCTAATGTATGAAAAAGAGCTTTAAGCTCATGATTGTGCATATAGAGTCACAAGCTCAGGTAACAATGAGCCCCCTGGATACAGGAAAATAAATGAAATGAGCCTGGTATCCACGTCAGGTATGGGACAGTAAATTGGGTTGATAGGTGCTCAGTTACAACAAAGCAAAATAAGAATGGAGTCACATGTGCATTTGCATGTACAATTTTACATATAATACATGAACCATTGAGATGATTTACTGGATTGTTTTGAAATAATGATACGAAATAATTGAATACATGTTGTTGACATACGATATAATGTGATGTGATATTCAATGCCAGATATTGTGTTATACTTGGTGAACTGGGTTATATACTTTTTTTATATTATGTCTTGAGTGAACACATCGATGATGGTTTACTCACTGAGTTTGCAAACTCATCAAAATTGTAACATCGATTTTCAGTTTCAAGGGAGATCTATCTTCTAAAGCAATCTATTAGAATTCCAGTATGATTATTTCGGGGACAAGAATGACTCAAAGGGTTGGTCAGCTGATACCTACAAAGTCTAGATAGATGTCTTTTGTATTAGCATTCCATGTTATGACACACTTTGTCTCTAGTGTGTAATTTTTGTACTGTATGACGTACTGGGGTTGAGTTCAAAATTGTTGTGTATGGTCTACTTGAATTTTGGAATGTTAATGACATATATGGCTTATTATGATTGTGAAGGAAATAAGTATTTAGAATGCTTAAGGTATATTGATGCCTCATACTGTATTAATGTGATTGTTATAACGTACCATTTCTGTAGAGTATATTCTCAACTATCCATGGATATGATCGGGCATATACGCTATGAGAGTGGTATGGTACAGAAACATCAGAGACAACATACTTAAATACATAACTTGAAGGTGCAACTTGATCAACTAGTAATGATATTAGCTGACAGGCAAAAGGGGAATGTGTTGAGTATCGTTAAACCAAATCCTAATGAGCATATGAAGGTAGTCACACTTGGAAGCGAATGGAATTACAAGCAAACGATAGAACTTGAAGCGAAGAGGAGGATCATGAGATGAGTTAAGAGAAGAGTAAAGGTATAGAGCATCCTTTGAAAGTTAGAGAATTCCATCCCACCATACCATATATAGCAAAGTTGAAGAAGGATTGCATGGACGAGCAATTCGGTAAGTTCCTCGAGCTATTTAAACAACTTCATATTAACTTACCACATGTAAAAGCTCTAGCACAGATGCTCAAATACAATTTTTTTTAAGGAGCTATTATTTAACAAGAAGAAGTTAGAGGAATTGGCTACAGTAAGGCTAAGTGAGAAAGGCTCAGTGATCGTATAAAACAAGTTACCATAGAAGCGTAAAGATCTAAGAAATTTTATTATCCCTTGCATTATTGGTAATTTTCAATAGAGAAAGCCCTAACTAATTTGGGGGCTAGCATTAACTTAATTCCATATAAATTATTTAAGAAACTAGGATTAGAGGAACCCAAACCTAATAGTATGAGCATTCAATTAGCAGATAAATCTGTTAAATATCCTAGGGGTATTATTGAAGATGTATTGGTAAGATTGAAAGGTTCATCTTTCCAGTTGACTTCGTTGAACTTGATACGGATGAACATATAACATCACCTTTGATTATAGGATGTCCCTACCTAAAAACAACTAGAGCCATTATTGATGTTAGTGATCGTAAATTAGTTCTTAGGGTGGGAGAAGAAAAGGTTACTTTTAAGATATCTGATGCTATGAGATGTACCCTTAAGTGCGATGAGTCGTATTATTTTGTTGATATTAATGACTTTGTAACTTCAGACATTATGTAAGGATTTATATCTAAAGACATGCATGAATTTTCTATAACTCAATACTATGACAAAAATGAGGCAGAATGAAAGAGATAGAGACAATAATTAGAAATACAAAGATTCCATTAAAAAGCCACCAGAGTTATAGTTGAAGGCACTATCTGATCATTTGGAATATGTGTTTCTAGAGAAGAACTCAAAATTAATCTTAATTATAACATCAATTTTAGAGGTGGATCAAAAAGAGAAGATGTTGAATATGCTTAAGGAATATAAAAAAGCCATTGCATAGAAGACATTTGAAATTAGAGGGATCAAAACTTCCTTTTGTAAACACAAAATTTTAATAGATGAGGAGTTTAAACCTATGATGTAACCTTAAAGAAGGCTAAATTCAAACAAAAAGGAAGTGATAAAATATGAGGTAATTAAACTCCTACTAGAGTGATTTACCTTTTTTCTAATAGCCTTTGGGCGACTTATGTGCAAGTTATGACAAAGAAAGAAGGAATGATGGTAATCTTCAATGAGAAGAATGGGATGATTCCTAAGAGAACCATCACTAGATGGAGAGTATGCATCGACTACAAAAAGTTAAATGATGCAACTAGAAAGGATCACTTCCCTGTAACCTCTATAAATCAAATGTTGGAATGGCTAGTAGTACATATATACTACTGCTTCTTGGATCGACTTTTTGGCTACCTTCAAATCCCTATTGCTCTAGAAGATTAAGAGAAAACAATATTCTCGTGTCCCTATAGTAAGTTCGCTTATAGAAGGATGCCTTTTGGGTTATGTAATGCACCTATTACATTTTAAAGGTGCATGATAGCCATCTTTGATGATCTAGTCAAGGACATAATGGAGGTATTTATGGACCATTAAACTATTTTTGGTGATTCATTTAATTTTTTCCCCTATAATTTAGAAAGAGTGTTAGAAAGATGTGGGAAGACAAATATGGCGTTGAACTAGGGAAAATGTCACTTTATAGTATAAGAAGGTATAGTTCTAGGCCTTAAAATTTCTCGCTGTGGGATTGAGATAGATAAGGCTAAAATTGAAGTTATAGAGAAACTACCACCCCCTTCTTTGGTTAAGGCTATAAGAAGTTTCCCAAGTCATGCAAGCTTTTATAAAAGATTTATTAAAGAATTTTTTAAAATTGCAAAGCCATTAACCAAGTTATTAGAAAAGGACGTACTTTTTACATTTACTAAAAGAATGTTTAGATGCTTTCAATATTCTTAAAGAAAAGCTAACTAAGGCCTCAATTATGGTTCCACCATATTGGAATTTACCCTTCGAACTAATGTTAGTGATTTTGCATTAGGTGCAGTACTTGGATGGTAAAAGTACAAACCTTTGTAACCAATTTATTACGCTAGCAAGACCTTAATTGATGCTCAAGGGAATCACAATACAAAGAAAAAGGAGTTGATAGCAGTGGTTTTTGCGTTTGATAAATTTATAACTTATTTAGTTTTGTCCAAAGTTGTTATTTATACTAACCATTCTTCATTAAAATACTTACTTAATAAACTGGATGCCAAACTTCGTTTAATTAAATGAATTTTACTATTGTAGGAATTTGATTTAGATATTAAGGATAAGAAAAGGGCTCAAAACTTGGCAGTAAACAATGTATCTCCCCTTGAAAATCAAAATTTGGAAGAACTGAATAAAGAAGGCATTGAAGACACCTTCCCAGAAGAGCGCCTTTATATTAGAGGAGGTAAGTGAGGTTGAAACCCCTTAGTTCGTAGATATTCCAAATTATCTAGTAACTAAGATCTTGCTAAAAGGTCTATCTTATCAGTAAAAGAAGTAATTCTTTGTCGATTTGAGAGACTATTTTAGGAAGATTCGTATCTATGCAAACCAAATAGTGAGGAGATGTGTACCTCATTCTGAAGGGTGGAAGATCCTATAACACTATCATACTGGTTCAACTAGAGGGCAACATAGTGTAAATAGGTGACTCAGAAGATACTAAAATCAAGTTTTTATTGGCCCTCAATTTTTAAAGATGCTTAGAGGTATTTAGCTTCAAGTGATAGATTTCAAAGATTAGACAATGTTTCTTCTTTGGATGAATTGCCATAATTTTTCATTATTGTTTGTGAAATATTTGATATTTAAGGGACTGATTTCAAGGGTCTATTCCTAAGTTTGTTCGGCAATATATTTATCATACTAACTGTTGACTATATTTCAAAATGGCTGAAAGCACATGCTTGACTCATAAATGATGCTAAGATTGTCATAAAATTCTTTAAAATTTTATTTCCCATTTTGGCACACCTAGGGTAATTATTAGTGATAAGGGTACACATTTTTATGATGTGCAATTCAGAAAAGTGCTTAAGAAGTATGGCGACTCATAGATTGCCACCCCATATAACCCTCAAAATAGTGACCAAGTCAAGGTATCTAATATGGATTTAAAACAAAATTTAGAGAAGACTGTGGAGCTTTAGAGGAAGGATTGGTCAATTAAGTTAGACAATGTTCTATGGGCTTATAGGATAGCATACAAGACATCGATTGACATTACATCCTATAGGCTAGTTTATGTAAAAGCATGCCATCTGCCTGTTGAATTGGAACAAAAACATATTGGGCTATTAAACTCATGAATTTTGATCTTTAACCTGTAGGTGAAAAGAGAAGCTTCCAAGTTAGTGAAATGGATGAATGACGGCTAATGACTTATGAAATTCCAAAATCTACAAGGAAAGCGCCAAAAGTTATTAAGACCAAATGATTAAGTAGTCAAGACAGTTTAAGGAGGGAGATCAAGATCTCTTATATAATTCTTTCCTAAGATTATTTCCTGGTAAGCTTAAATCATGATGGCTTGGACCATTCATTGTGGAGAAAGTATTACCATGCAGCATAATTTAGGTAAGTCATCCACACTAGGGTACTTTTAAAGTTAATGGCCATCGAGTGAAGTTATAATTTGGAGGTGAGCTTGATAATAATACCAAAAATATCAGTTTAACTAAGCCACCTTGAGCATACAAGGTACATCAAGCCACAAAATTTAACCAAGTG
Organism: Erythroxylum dillonii; assembly: GCA_032467995.1. Taxonomy (NCBI): domain Eukaryota; kingdom Viridiplantae; phylum Streptophyta; class Magnoliopsida; order Malpighiales; family Erythroxylaceae; genus Erythroxylum; species Erythroxylum dillonii. Next base: position 20,457,814 of record JANKYE010000002.1, read on the forward strand.
CTACTTGGGAGGCAACATAAGAATTAGGATTTACTCTTGTTATGTTAGTCTCATAATTTGTATCTATTTTCGTTTGTGTTACTTTTATTCACTTTTTTTATTTTTATCTCCTTTTCCTTTATGTTTTGCAAAGGTGTAGTCTCATGTTGGATGGATAATCTCAAAATTAGGAAATCGTCATACTTAGGAAAGTATTAACTCTTTCTCACTTATTAATTTATGCTTATACTATTTACATTGAGGATAATGTCTAATTTTAAGTGTGGAGAAAGGGTCAATGATTTTAATAACTTTCTTAAGCTTATTAAACTTTGTTTTTAAATTTTGTGATCTGATATCTTAACTTAATTGAAATATATCCATCAATATTGTACTTCATTATTGAATATTGATTTGAATTAGTAAGAAAAAGGATGATAATTAGAATAAATTTGCTTTTATAATTCATATTTTTAATAGTCATTGAGAAAATCAAATTAAATGAAAATTGCATAATATTTTCACACATAAACCTATCTTTTTTGTGAGCTTTTAAACTTAAAAGCAAAATTTCAAAAATTTTGAAGCTCTTTTATTTATTTCATATGTTTTATTATACATAGTGAATGATTCTAAAACTTGCTTTTATTATACATATTGAGACCTCGGCTATTAAATTAGAAGCATTGAAATGATAAAGGCAGTTAGATTCAACAATTTGTTCAAGCCTATTTCTTTGCTAATTGCCTTAACTATAATTTATCCTTTAGGAATAACCAAGTTAAGCCTCAACCTTTTTCATTAATTAAAACCATTTAATAACCTTTATCTTATTCTTTTTTGAAGCTCTTTTATTGTTTTGAACCTTGAAGGTTATTTACATTACTTGAATGCTTAAAACTTAAAATTTTCATAGGTATTTCTTAAATTATGATACATGATGAATGCTTGAAATTATTTTGATTGATAAGAAAAGATCATAGAAAAATTGTGGTTAAAAGTATATGGTACCAATGGATTTGTAATGAAATGACTTGTGTATATTATTAGTAACAAGTTTCTTTTGTAAAATTCCTTCCAATCAACCCTTTTTATTACCCCAGTTATACATTTCCTAAGCCTATTGCAACCTGATAAGGTCATTATGATTTTTGTTTCTAGTTTATACACAAGTGGTGGAGATGTCATAAAATTGCAAGCTTAGTACATTTCACCCTAAACACTTGAGTACATTAAGTGAAATCTTGGTGAGGGTGAAAAGGTTTATGCTTTTGATTTCAATGAGGCGATTACTATTAATGTTGACTTATGAAGTTAGTTTTAGGATAACTTAACTCAAAATGTATGTTAATTTGATTAATGTCATATTATGATTTAGAGTAAGGATGGACAGGTGAAAATTAACAAAGGATAGATGTTATAAAGATAATAATTTTGATTATAGTTTGTTTGATGATAAGCAAAAGCTTAACTGTGGGGATATTAGATATATGAATATTTGAAAATATTTACACACCCATATTTCATATATTTTGATTGATATTTTATAATTTTATGGTATTTTTGGTACTTATTTCACTCTAAGTACATTTATAGCTGATAATTGCATTCGTGAATCAAAAGGAGAAGAATTCGAATGAAAATGCGGCACAAAACAAAGTTTTGAAGCAAATTAGAGATACACAACCGTGTTTATATTTGTGTAAATCTCACAGCCAATGCAAAATTGCAAATTTTGGATATTTTGGAATATATCCTATCTAATACACACTGTGTATCAGATCTTGTATCTCCTATAAACCCTAAAACTTACCATAAAAGGATGTGAGCATAGGCAAATTAGAAAAGTAGATTTTTTTGGTGCAGATTCCAAACGTAGAAAGCTTACAGAAAGGAAAATATTGATTAAGAGACATGAACTTCTTTATAGATTGTTTAACTGAAATTCTTATTCAAGTTTTACCCTAAAGATTCCTTACTTATAGGGTTAATGCTACCCTTTTGGAGGGTGTCTCTTTTTACCTTAGGATAAGGTTATCCTTCTCCCATACTTATCTTTGCATATACCACATATCTATGATATCTTATATGATTGCTTGTAACATCTCGTTACCCATGTTAAGACTAAAATAGTAAATATGAAAGCTTAATGAGAGATTAGAAATGCATTGCATGCTTATGCATTATATGATATATACATACATGTGAGTATCGAATTTTTGCACATGAAAATAATTGTACATGCATTCATGGATAATTCTGGGTATAATTGTTTATAAATGTGATTATATTGAGAATTGTGGTTTTTATATGTTGAAAAATGATTTAGAGAGTGTATTTAGTGATTTAGAATTTTTGGTGAATTTTAAGAAAGTTTTTGAAAATTTGGGTAATTTTTGGACTAGGAAAAATGCCAAGTGCAAGACAAATGATAAATAGCAGTAGAATTTACTGTCAATTGGCAATGAAAACTTTGATAAATAACTTTGATATTTATTTAAAAGTGTCATTGAAAATTTAGAGACAATTGGATTAGAAATTAGAGACAAATAGACTAGTTTTTAGTAGGGGTCCATATGGAACCATAAGAAGGTGACAAGTGGCAGTGATAAGTGTCATTACCACTCACCACTCCTCTCTCTCACAATTCTTTCACTTGAAAGACCAAAGTAATTGTTATGTCTTTCATTTTTTTTCTCTTGTCTTCATCTTTTTCGCGGGCTTCTCTTCTCCTTCTTCATGAGTTGTGTTGCCAACCATCACCAATATTGAACCTTGCTTCCATCTTTCACTTGCTGCTTCCTTAATGTTATCTTCTTCATTTCCATAAGAAAACCCAAGCCTTCCAACCTCCAAGATGATGATCGTGGGTTTTGTGTGAAGCTAGGGTTAAATGAGATTTTGAAGATTTTGGAGTAATATCAAGTAAGCATTGTGCAAATCCTTTAGAGTTGTTGGTTTATGAAACAAAAGTGGTGATTTATTTGTCATTACATGATCATGAAGAAAAATGGTTGTTTTTCATAAACACCATGGGTTTAAGATATGAAAAATTTTGATGGGTGACTTTCGAATATTTGATGATCTAGATGTCTTAAGATAGTGTAGAAATTATTTATGAGTGGAAAGATGTTGGATCCCGTTTCCGGAACCCAACTCTCTTGCTTACTTATACTCTGAATTATGAACGCGTGTGCGTGGATATGACCTTGAAGGGTTATAAATTTTTTTCATCTTTGAAACCATATAGACATCATCAATTCATCTTCATGCTTATAACAATTCAAAAATCCACTCACAAAATGCTCAATAGTGTGCC
>JANKYE010000002.1:20513877-20529254 GCA_032467995.1 Erythroxylum dillonii
ATAAATTACATCATAGTAAAGAGAGCTATTGATTTTGACCTTGATATATTTAATCCAAAAGCTTAAATGATAGACGATCAACTATGTAGATTTATAGACATTGTAAATGTTTATTATAATATTTATTTTATTTTTAGATTATTGCTATTAATTTGATTTCTTCTTTCTCTCATAAACATTTTCTTTCACTTCTACTTATAATATTTACAATAAAGTTACTTTTCATAAACCATAAAGTACCAACTTGCTTGTTTAAACAAGCAAATCATATCAACTACAAATGTAAGGATGCTCCATAGTGAATATTAATCAAAGTAAAAGAGAATCAATTTCTTAATGTTAGATAGACTTTGTATATTTATTATTATGCATTTCATTTTAGCCTTATGAAATAATGTTACCAACTAATGATTTTCTGTTTGAACTTTTACAATGTCTATAAATCTACATAGTTGGAGCAAAATTTTGTTAAAAATTCTTCAAATATTTAACAAGATGAGTGACTCTCATACCTACATATCTCTAATAATATTTATTCAATTTTTGTACTTATTATTGCTAGATTTTTGAAATTCAGTGTTAAATGATGTTTAAAATACTATCCTTTTAATTACTTTAATATATAAATATATAAGTATTTACCTCTAATCATAACTACTAAGATTGTGTGAGACAGCCGCCAAGATTGTAAATAAACATCAATATAACTTAGCGTGAAGTATATTATCAGATCAAGATTATTATGTTTGATAAAATTTATGAAATGATAAATGCATCTGCTTCTTAGAAACTCCAAACTAGTTACATGATAAGTTAATAACATGTGTTTCTTTGGTCTTAGTTTCATGGACACGTGAACTCATCAATTTTAATTAGTATAAAGATTAGTTTGTTGGTTAAATATTATAATAACATATGTTTCTTTCATCTGAGTTTCACTTATGCACAAATTCATCAAATTTAGTTACTAGAAATATTAATCTATTAGTAACAAATGGGATCAAATCTCATATTCCGGTTATGGTATTCCTATCATATTTTATTAAATCTCATCCACACATTTATACAGACCTCACATAAATATATGGATGAGATTCAATGAAACAGAGTTGAAACAAAGTAACTGGAACAGAGGATTTTATGTTGATCTTTTAGGTGCTAAAAGATCAAAAAGATCATAAACAAAATGATTAAACTTGAAGCTTCACAATGCATTTGTATCCTTTTAATTTGGCATAGTTTTCCGAAAATGATATAACTTTTTTCAGTACAACTTTTAGTGGAAACCTAACAGGTAATCAAGGCAAGAATTATATCGACAGTTTTGAATTTTGATCCGAATCATGTGAAAAGAAGTATGATATGCATTACAGGAACTTAAAATGTTCTAGAGATACCTAGCTGTCTGAGCTAAAAGAAATGAAAGTCCGATGAGTAGACAACTGCACTGGACAATTTTATAATCGCAGCGGGAACTTCTTTGGGTGCTTTTAGGCTTTTATAAATTTGTTCCTCACTTTCAAAACCTATCAAAAGATACCTATTGGATACGGCAGAAATGGAAGGAAGAGCAGGCGACCATAGATAGGTTTCAGATCCACAGTATGCAAAGAAATAGAGAGGAGCATTTTAAATAAGGACGATGTTACATGATTATGCATGTTAAATCCCACGTCAATGTGTAGAAAATTACATGCATGCAAAGATTGACACATCAGTCGAGACCATTCATGGGGACCAGAAAATCACAGAGGATCATAAAAGAGAAAATCTAGGGGAACGTAAAGAAGTGCTGCATATTATAATTCAGACATCACATGTTCTTTTTGCAAGATGTGTATCTATATATAATTATATATATATAGATAGATAGATAGATAGAAAGAGAGAGAGAGCGAGAGAGAGAGAGAGAGGGGAATGACCATTCTCCCACTATTTTGTCATAAAAATCTCTTCTAATTAGAGAGTGAGGCTAAAAAAGGAGACGGATGTGAAATCATTTAACCAGTCATAATTGCTTCTCTCCACGCTTCTTAACCTTAGAGGTGATACAAAGATTAGGGTTTTAGAAAGCGGTCTTAGGGTTTTAGATTGAAGAAACCAAATCTCCTTGCACTAACAATTAAGATATATAAGTCCTCTAATTTTAGTCTCACTTTATATTCGTCTCCCACGGTTGTTTACCGCATAATAGACAATACATATCTAACTTGTCAATCAAATATATATGCCCCTAGTTTCAAGCATTGATTAGACAAGGGTCTGATTCATTTACTGTTAGCTGAGGGGTAAAAGAAAATTTTAAACTGAATAATCGCATATACTACGTCATTAAAGAAATCATCTGCTTGAATATAGACGAAAGGAATTACCATATAGTCTGAAAAAACCAGGACGAGTTGATCAATTAAGCTGATGACTGCATCGAAGGATTGGTATCTTCTCTCATAACTTGCTTGATTGAACTCTTCTTCTTCTTTTTCTTCTTGTATGGAATCCCCCTTGCTTTAGCTTGACAGTCCCTCACTTCACGCAAATAAACCCGAATAGCTCCGTTCCCAAAAGGATTGGTCTCAGTTGATCCTCCATGTTCCTCGTAAGCAGCTCGCAGACGTCCAATTAGGGCATCGAGACTTCCCCAAGCTTGTCTCAAAGGACAGGTACAAGGAGCCGGAGGATCTGGTTGCCCAAAAAAGACACACCCATGTAGATGAACCTTAGTCTTTCCGAACTGATCGAGGTACCGGAGAAAATCAAGAACATGGTTGCAGTTGCACTGAGAAAGTGGAACTGGGGGTCTCTGGTTCTTCAAGTACTGCCCAAAAGTGTTCCAGTCTCGCCGTTTCTGCGACTCGTAACGACTCAACGGAGCAACAGCTTGATGAGGAGGAGGTTGCTGCAGTTCGCCAACCGATCGTGATGACCCTTCAGCAAAATCTTTAAGCTTGTCTCCTGACATGGTGATTGAGGTGTTTGCAGAAAGAAAATTCTTGGGTATTTTTGGCAAAAATTTGAAAAAGTGGGGACTATCTAGCTAGCTAGCTAGAGAAATAAGAGAGAGATGGAAGAAGAACGGTGAAGTAGTGCAGAGGTGCGAAAGTTGAAAATCACATCTGTGGTGGGTCTACAGAGGAGACATGGCATGGGGCCCTTATCAAGTTGCTTTTGTTAATTCTTTCTTTCTTACAATTTCTTATTTCGTTCCTACAAACACATTTAATCAATATACAAACTATATTTTGAATTGAAAATTGATATTTGTTATCTCTTTGCATCATCAATACGATCGTTATCATTATTTTCATTTGAATTATGATCATTTCATTGCGTTAATATGAAATCTACGACTCTTAGTTGTAAGGCTTAATGATTCGGTTTAACTTTGTATATCTTCTTTACATCAATGACGTGATGTAAATATATAAGCAGATTTGTGTTTTAAGAGTGAAAGTAACATATAATCAATTGATATTGTTAGAATTTTTATAGAGCTTCTTAATCACTTGTTTCGTGTGAAAAATTATAACCCTAGCAAGTCATCCATTCATCACCAGATTTGAAGTATATATATGTAAGTATAAATCCCTGACTTATTTATTTATTTATTTGGTTGGTAGTACTTTTCTGATTTAATGTTGTTTTTCTTCCTCCTTTCAAAGTTTTACTCAAGTAGGCATAAAAACCAGGGGAATAATAACAAACAACGAGCGATTGCTTGAAATTTTGAGCTAATCCATGATCATGCATGCACAGGGAAAATTCTAAATGACCATGAGAGTTTTGTTTCTTTGGCCAGCAGGGAATCCAGGAAAAGATCGTTGCCTGCGCAACAGTAGGTACTAGGAATGCTTGCTTTAATTGTTGAATCCTTGGAGACTACTAGGTCAACAGTATTCAAATTGGAAAGCTATTTTTGGTCTTAGAAAGTAAAGGATTTTAATTTTATGCTATAGTAGATATGGGGACATGATTCATCCAGTAATTAAGTTACACTAGACTCGCTTTCTTAATGTTTTCGACCTCAACAGACGCTCCTGCCTACTTGTATGCTTGTTATTTCATATTTGCTCAAATAGAATTTTGTCTACTTAGCTTAATTACCCACTTGAATATAACTAGGGAATGTTGCAGCTCAGAAACGGCATCTGCTAAGTTAAACGATTAAATTTTAAAGACCCCTTGGCAGTAGGTTGGAGGTGTTTATTCTTTTACTCTGTGAACTGATATCTGGCCACATTGATCTGCCAATAAAGGAATATTAGTTTTCTTTTCAGTATCCTAATAACAGTCAATTTTCTGCTAAAATCATTATAATATATGCTAATAATATGTTTAGATCATATCCCAAAGCACTGACTTATGGTTCGAATTCGTCTTGTTAAATATCAAATTACAAGAACTTATGAAAATTCATACGACAAAAGTCTTGCTGAAAATAGTTGCTACCATCAGTGGGTTTGATCTGTTACTTTATCGCGATTTGGGAAAGTAATCCATATACTTAACAGGGTCTTAAGCCGAGAAAGTGAAGATCGCAAGTTTTCACGTTGTATAAAGTTTATTGATTCTTCCAAATTCAATGCAGCAAATTGGTGTAGGAGAGATTAAATAGAGAATTTTCTGTCTATAAAAAAATCAAAATAAAAGAATAATTCCTTTACAGTGATTGTACAAATTTATTGTCAAGGCCTGAAAATACAAGACACTGAAAAAGAAGAGAGGTTGAGAGACATCCCTGTGAGATATGGGTCCATGTACTCATAAATCATTGTGTTTCTTTTCGAGGACGTTCGATTACTTGCATCCTACTATTGTGGCAATTCCATCAAGAGAGCTATCTTTGAGCTTTTCACTCGAAGGAGAATTGGCATAGCAATAATCAACACAATGATATGCATTTCAGCCAATGAGACTCCAAATCCAAAAGAAAAATAATAGGCCTATGCTCCAAGAGAATAGACATGGATCACTTCAGAACTAACTACCATTTTCTTGTAAATTACTCATATAGTTAAAGTAGTCTATTTTCTCAATTACAGTCAAAAATAAACTCAAAGGTAAATCATTTATCAACATTCAATAGCTGAATAGCTTTTGTTGTTGGAAAGGAAAACTTCAATTTAGAAGTTTAATTACTTTTTAATTCTCAAATTATTAATCAGCTCTTAGCACAGGAAACAATTGAACCTGATATCGAATTAGTTTATAAAGTTGTGGAAATGAAAATATGTTAGGAGAAGAAATGTTCCATTTTTAGGCAGGAGCAGAATCGGTGTGAACAACTTGACTAATTATGAGTCTGATTCCAAAGTAAAAACGTCCTAAGCAAGTGATGCCCAAAATAAGCTCTCTTTATGTGACTATATATCTGCCTTTCTCATGTTTCATCACTTTGTCTTTTTCACTTCTTTCTTATTCAAATCCTTTATGTTCTCCTCCTGTGTTGTCAAGTTGAAGAGTTTTCTAGGGAACCAAGTCCAGGAACAAGACATACACATACTCTAGACATATTATTACCTCCATTTACATTCATATATGGTAGTACCCAGTACAGTGTACGTTTTAACCATAAATTTTCTTCGATGCAATGTGTCCAAGGACAGAAATAGAAACATTATTTATCAATACAAGGAGGCCCACTTTTGTTTACCCCAAAATATAAAAAATGGACAACGTCTTTTTTTCCCAAGAAACTATGGGTGACCTTTTTTTAGGAGAAATAATGCATCTAGCTACAGCCCATTTCCTTTATTGCTTCAGACAGAGACAAAATCTAAGGATCTGAGAATGATTCCAGCATTTGCAGACTGTTGTTCTACAACCTTTCATCAATGATTCTTACCTCCTTGATGATCAGGCTGCAATTTGTGCATTAATAAAAATGAGACTAGATTATACGTTTAGTTATACTATTGTAAAATTTTCATATAGGAAATATTGAACCTCTTTTGCGTTAATTAGAACTAAACTAAATATTTTTCTCTCATTCGTTTATAATAAACTAGAGTAGGTACAAGCAATATCCAACCTATGCATGATACTTTGGCATGGATCTTAATAATTGCATAACATATGTCATTATATATTATAAAGTAGGAAACCAATTCAAATTCTAGGATTATTCGGGAGGAATTTGATAAATAAAACTTCAATTATCTTTTAAAGAGCTGTATTGCTTCCTGTATAACAATTTCACAATTCTATCATACCGAATTGTATCGTAATCTAAAACACTCTCTTAGACTGCAATTATTTCTTTGTTAATGTAGGAATGCTGGAATCGGTAAGTGCTATCGGCATTTACATTCATATCTGTCTACTCATACTACAGAATAGGAACAGCGTTGAGTGTAGCTAGATTTCAGTGTATGTGTATTCCTGTTGGGCAAACCTTGGATCAATTTGTTGCAAACATAGGAGCTCGCTAGAACACGATGATAGACGAATTGAAGTTGGTTTTTAACTAGTGAAACGGCAACTATTTTGGACATATGGGTTTTCCCTGTTTTCATATGAACTTTAGATTAAAATTGAAATATTAAGGACAATCTATCTCACCAGACCATCCATTCTGGACCCTAGAGAGAAGCACGTTGTGCCATGGCCCACGTGACTTTATTGTGAGGATCTTTTGAATGACAATTTCTCCTAAGCTTTTCCTTATTTCCCTGATCTTAAGTGGGATATGGGACCCTGTGTTTTTCAATGAAAATGCGAAGAATCTCCATTTTAGTCCCATCAGAGAGCTGTTAGCTTAACCAGACTCTTTGTATATGACATGGGACTACAATTACATTTATGCAAGTTGCCAGTAGTCTCTTTAGCAGTTCTAGTGCTTTCTTGAATTGCATTTTGGTCAGTTGACCGGAGGAAATTTCAACTTTCGTATCAAACTACCAAGTATTAAACTGTGAATGGATGTCTCGATTACATATTAATCCCTCCTAACTTCTGAACTATAGTTAGGATTCACTTGGGGAAAATTTTGGACCTCCATGGCCCCCAAAACTTACAACATTGACCCGGGTGAAGCCTAGCTCTATACACAACATTAAAGGAGCAAATTTCTGACCATTGAAATCTCATTATAACTCTTCTTCAATCACCAAGTTCACATAGAAATTTTATGGGTGAAATGAATTACATTAAAGGAGCAAATTTCTGGCCATTAAAATCTCTTTATAACTCTTCTTCAATCACCAAGTTCACCTTAAGCCTAAGGGAAGTAGTAGGGAGAGAGATGAAACACATAACAGGCAATAGAGAACAAACCAACTTTTTGTTTGATAACTGGTTAGATTTATGGTCTTTTTTGCTCCACCTCTCCTTATAACTCTATGCAGTACATACTGCCCATTAATGCAAAAGTAAGCTCAGTGATCAAGGATAATCAGTGGACTTATCCCTTAAGAGGATTAGATAATTTACTGCCTAGTATTCTTAATTATTTCCAAAACCAGAACAAACTAGACATAATCATATGGTCCAGAGACTTTTCCAAGAGATTTTCAACTAGCTCTTGTGCAACCTTGTTCACTTATAACTCGCAGGAAGTTAGATGTTGTATCCTAGTTTGGTAGAAAAACCATGTCCCTAAATATTCATTCTTCATATGGTTGGCCCTTAAAGGTAAGCTACTCACCCTAGATAGAATAAGCCGGGTTAGGTCAAACCAATATCCTTTATGATTTACAATTAAAAATTAGAAAGCATTTATTATTCGTTTGTAATTACTCCTCAAAAGTTTGGAGATATACATTATAGAGGTTTAATTTATAATATAATCTTATATCTATAGAGTAATCAATTGACTGGGCCATAAATTTAAAAATTAATAACCATAGTGATTTCTTGTAGAGTTTATGCATATTTATAATAGGGTTTTAACCTTTTAGTAATGTAATTACAATATAATTTTAATTTTAAATCAATATATTTAGGAACTTAATAAGTAGCATGTAAAAATAGTAAATAAAAGAAAAAGGTAATTTAATCAAGTCGGATCTTTTTGTTCAATATTAATATTTAATTAGAGCTTTCAAGTTGGATCTTATATGATCGTAATTTTGATATTTAATTTAGCGCTAAATTTCAACTAAACTTCAATATTGACCAAAAAGATCCAACTTAATTAAATTACCTTTTTTTCTTATTAACTATTCTTAACGTACAACTCATTGGGTTCCTAAATATGCTAACAATGGATTAAATTATGAGCTTAAATCATATTTATAATTAGATAATTTAAACACCTTTAACTTATCTTTATTTTTTAATTAAATAATTTGTATCTATAGATCAAGATTGGTGTTTAATAATGTATCAACTTCAATATTATGAATATCAAAGTAATTTTGACAAATCTATATGTACGTGTTTTTTTCATATACTTTTTTCATCATACAATATTCTAATTAGACACTTTATTTAAGTTCATTCATATTAGTTATCTACCATTAGTAATTGATTTTATAAGTGACATTTGAAATTATTTTTAAATTTCATTCCATCATGACCAATAATTCTGAACCAATACTAATCAAGACCAACGAAATATTCTTTCTAATCGCTTTAGAATGATGAATCATATATTGCTCACTCATATACCTCTATATAATTCATATTATATCCATAGATTACCGATTGAACTACCTTTGACAAAGATAGGCCATAAGTGGTATCAGAATATAAAAATCTCTATATGAGATACTTTAAAGATTTCAAGTCAAATGATTATTTATATAGTCATCATAATGAAAATTTTCATAGATATACCAGTAATATTTTAAATGGAATTCTTATATTGAGTTAATTTAATAAATTTCTTCTTTAATAAACAACTACACATTTGTTTAAGTATCTCTATACTTATTTATGAGATTAACTACTTCCTTAATAAGGAAGAATGTATATTAGTTTTTTTTACGCTTTATCAATGCCTATACTTAATAAAATAATTATTAAAAACAATTTTGGGATAGTACATAATAATATGAATCTTATAATTATACTCTTCTCATAATTTCATTTATAATATACATTTGTCCCATAAAATTTATCTTATTCATCAATTAATTAAAATAAAATAAAGAATGACTTTAAATAATTGTGTCATAAGAATTACAACCAATCAATTAATTATAGGACATTAACCAACATATTTTAAAATAATGTTATTTTAAGACATTTAATTAAAAAGAAATTTAAATTTATTAAAAATCAATAAATGGAGATATAAAATAAAAAGGAAAATGAGCAAGCCAAAAGATTTATGTGGTTCAACCATATAAACATGATATAAAGTTCACATTTTTTCTCTCACTAGATTTGTATGTGATATATAAAATAATAATTTTTATCAATAAATAAATTCATTAAATTAACATAGGAATTAGATATACATATATTAAATTAAGGTTATAGACTTTTTACTTTAAAAATAACACTATTACAATTGGATACAAATATTAGTGAAGTTTAAATCTCTCAACATTAATAACACTAATTCGTAAACTATAAATAACTATTTAAGAAAAAAAGTTCAAAAAAATCTTTTTGTACATAATTATATAAACATATATACTTCCTCTATTTTTCTCATGCTATCAGCACTTTATTTGTTCAAATAAGTCCATTTCAAATGCTAACTTAAAATACTTTCTTTGATTTTTCTTACTTGCCATATGCAAAGTATACAATGTATCATCTTTCTTATAAAATTTAGTTGAAATCTTTATTTAATTTGAAATTCTCTCTAAAACACTTAAGGTTATTTAGTACGAGGATTTTCGTATATTTATGTAATTGAATCACTCGTATACTTTAATTTTGTAATTGAAATTTTAGATGTGAATAACTTTCTCTGATCCTTAAAAGAGATTACTAAGGGTTATTTTCTGGCAGACTTGATGACTGCATCTTGCATACACTTGTTAGCATTAGTCGAAAGATAATTCATAGATGCATGGTATATCCAAATGCTTTAATACCTTGAATTTATAAGCCCCACCCCACAAAAAAAAACACTATGTTTAATATGTTAGGTTTCCAACTTTTTTTAAAAAAATACTTTTAGTGATCATAGACAATTTTATGGTTAGTAAAAATGACGAATAAGTGAAGACAAGGTGGTAGAATCTCTTCTAGAGAGATACATGACCATGTAGAGTGCTACACATATCTCTTCTAAAGAGATACACGACCATGTAGAGTGCTACACATACGTGTCTTAACTTACACAACCTTATAGATCAATGTGTAAGTCTCTTTAAATGTGTGAAGAAAGTGTGAAGAGGCGAAGATATACACAGTCATGTACACGCTCATGTGAAGATACATGACCATATGTAAAGACCATGTAACTCTCTATAACCATGTATGTTTGCGATTGAGGCGGTGTTGCAAAGATAGATGGTTACTTATATGGTTGTGTAAGTGACCGTGTAAGTTGTAGACAAATTTACTTCATGATATAAAAGAGAAAAAAGACGTAGGCTTTTATAGAGAGTGCAACTACAATGTCCAAGACTGAGAAGAAATAGAGAGAGGATAAAGAATGTTTGATTGTTTTGGCATTTGGTTTGTGTGATTGTTGATTGTAACATCAACTGTAGTTTCAATCTTGAAACATTGTGAGACAACTTGATGTTATGGGGTGAGAGATTAACTTTTCTGTAAATACTTTTTGAGTTTAATGGATTTTTTTGATTTGTCCCATGACTGTTTTACTCTACACCTGAGGATTTTCCACATAAATCTTGGTGTTTGTTTTATCGTTTAAAGTTTCTTTTTCTCATACTATTTTACTGTTATAACTTGAAGAGTTCTTTTTGTCATTGATATTTGATTCATCTTGTAGAGAGTTGAGTTGTTTGTCTACTAATAAGTGGTATCAAAGCCATCATCATGAAAGGTGGAAACATCTATAGTTAAGTTAACATCATCAAATTACTTAATATAGAAGCCTATGATGTAGGACTCGATATTGCAAGGATCTCTTTGATCCTATTGGTTTGGAAAAAGGTGTGAAGGGTGATATTCCATTAAAACCTGAAAAGATGTCGACAAAGACTGGAAAAAGTTGAAGCGAAAAGCTCTGGACACTATTAGATAATAGAATGATATTAGCATATTTAACCATGTGTTTAAAGAAATGAATCTTTTTAAGCTGTGGAGGAAGCTAGAAGGTCTTTATGAAAGGAAGATTACTAATAATAAGGCCTAGGTCTCTAATTAAGAGGCTTGTAAACTTGAAGATAAAGATGAGAAATTAGTGTCAGAGCATCTAAGTGATTCCAAGATATAATCAACAAGCTTACTACAATGAAGATCATTTTTGATGATGAGTTTTAGGCTCTATTCCTATTGAGTTTGTTACCAAATAGCTAGGAAACGCTAGTGGCAACGATTAACAACTCAGCTCTTGATGTTGTGTTCTTTTTTAATATAATCAAAGAGGGTATGTTTAATAAAGAAATTAGAAGAGAGGAGATTGGATTCAACAACATACAAGCTCTTATGAAAAAAAAGGGAAGGAATAAGGGTAGGGGTCCTAAAGGTCGTGACAAGTCTAAGAACAATTTAAAGTCTAGAAGTGACAAAGATGTGAAGATATGCTACTGTTGCAATAAGCCAGGACACATAAGAGGTTCTGTTATAAATGGAATGAGGATTAAAAAAAGCAAGATCATTAGAATAATGGTGACATTAAGAGTACAACTGCAACTGCTTCTAGCACAGATGATGAGTTGCCCTATTTTATGCAACTAATGAATGCTTCCATGTCAGCAATTTTGGTTCTGAATGGCTAATTAATATAGGAGCATCTTACCATTTTGTTCCAAATATGGAGCACTTCTTTAGCTATAACAACGGAGATTTTGGGAGTGTAAAGATGAGAAACCAAAGTTTTGCTAAGATAGAAGGTATGAGTGATATCTGAGTTCAGAGAAATGTCAAATGCTTACTGACCTTAAGAGATGTATGACACATCCTCAATCTAAGACTAAATTTGTTATCAACCAATGTATTGGATCAAGCAGGACTTCATCACACTTTTGGAGATAGGAAGTGGAAACTGTCTAAAGGTGCCATGATTATTGCCCGAGTAGAGTTATATTGCTCATTGTACAAGGCGCACTTAAAGCTGTATGGTGATAGAAAAGTACACATAGTTGAAGAAGAACTTTGATCGAATTTGTGGCATTGATGATTGGGACACATGAGTGAGAAGTGATTAAAATTACTGGCTGGAAAATCCTTTATCCCAATTAAGAACTCACAACCACTTAATCTTTGCGATCGATGCTTGGCTCAAAATTAATATAAAGTCCCTCTCAAGAGAAGATCTGTAAGGAAGTAGGAGCTATTAGAGTTAGTGCATTAAGACATTTATGATCCTATTGAGCATAAGTCACTAGGAGGTAACATATATTTTGTTACATTCATTGATGGTGCTTCGAGGGAGATTGGAGTGTACATTTTAAACTCTAAGAATCGAGTATTTGAACCTTTTCAGAAATTTCATGTTATTATAGAAAGGGAAGTAGAGAGTAACTTGAAGTGCCTAATAATAAACAATGGAGGAGAGTATACTTCTAAGGTGTTTGAAGAATGTTGTACATTGCATAGCATTAGATATGAGAAAATTGAACCAGGGACTTAATAACACAATAAGGTTGTTGAGAGAATAAATAGAACCATTATGGAGAAGGTTCGTCGCATGCTCGGGATATCTATATTGCTAAAGACATTTTAGGGAGAAGTAGTTCGAACTATAGTCTACCTAATTAATTGAGTTCTATAAGTTCTATTAGATTTTGAGATTCTCGAGAGAGCGTTGATCGACAAAAGATCCCACATATTATCATTTGAGAGTTTTTGGCTATAAGTTATTTAGATACGTACCTAAGGATTAGGGAAAGAAGCTTGACTCAAAGTTGATACTATGCATCTTTATTGGATATAGAGGTGATCAGTTTGACTTCAAAATTTGTGACCTAGAGAAGCAAAAGATGGTCAAGAGCAAGGATATAGTGTTCCAGGAGCATAAGAGAGGTGCTGATTTTCTGAGTAGAGATAAATCATCTCACTACAACTCATCAAATGACATAGTTAGCTCTTCACTAATTCCTTTGACTCTTTAGAAGTCTATAAATGAAGAAGATGAAGTGTGTAACCAAAAACATATTGGTAGTGATAAAATACAATAGGATAATGTTGAGCTATATAAACCATATCGAGACAGTACTAGAGATGAATCCATTGAAGATAATGAGTAAGGGAAGCAATTGGATCCAACAGTTGATGAAGTATATCTTCTAAGGTCGACAAGGGAGAAAAGGCCTTCTACAAAGTATCTAAAATCTAAATCCCTATTACTTACTGCTAAGGGGGAGTTTGAGGATATGCAAGAGGTTACATCTTGTGAAGAGATAAAGATTTGTCGTAGTTATGAAGGAAGATATGGATTATTTAATGAAGAATAATACATACAAGTTTGTAAAGCTAACACAAGGAAAAAAAGGCATTGAAGATTAAATGGGTGTTCAAAATAAAGAGAGATGGAAACAAGCTAGTAAAGTATAAGGCAAGGTTGGTAGTGAAGGGATTCAATCAAAAGAAGGGTATTGACTTTGTTGAAAAGGTATCGACTTTGATGAAATATTTTCCCCTGTAGTCAATATGACCCAAATCTGAACAGTTTTGGGATTTACTGCTTATTTAGATATTAAACTCCAACAGCTAGATGTTAAAATAGCCTTCTTGTATGAAAATTTGGAAGAGAAGATATACATGGAGCAACTAGAATGCTTCAAAGCTAAAGGTATGGAAAATTTTGTCTACAAGTTAAAGAAAAGTATTGATGGCTTAAAATAAGCTCCAAGGCAATGGTATTAGAATTTTAACTCATTTATGACGGATCATGGTTTCAAGTAAACATATGTTGATGCTTGCATGAGAACTTCATCATTCTTCTTCTTTACATTGATGATATATTGATTATGGGTCAAGACATTGGCAGAATCCAATAGATGAAGGAATTGATATGAAAGATTTAGGACCTGTAAAGTAGATTTTAGACAAGAAGATAACTTGATAAAGGAAGGATAAGTGATTGTGGTTATCTTAAGAGAAATATATTGAATGAGTGCTAGAAATGTTCAATATACATCATTCCAAATTAGTTAGCATGCGACTATCATCACTTCAAGCTATGTAAGTGCATATTTCACTCAACAGAAAAGGGAAAATATAGTATATTCTCTATTCCATACTCATTTACAATAGGGTCTTTGATGTATGCAATAGTATGAACAAGGCCAAATATTGCTCAAGTTATTGGGATGGTAAATATATTCTTGTCAAATATAAGGAGTGTTTATTGGGAAGTAATGAAATATATTCTAAAATACTTGAGAGGCTCATTGAAGTGGAGTTTGTGTTTTGGTATTGGTGAGCTAACTCTAAAAGGTTTTACGGATGCATAGATGGTTAGAGATCTTGATGGAAGAAAATCTACATCAAGTTTTCTACATGCATTTGTAAGGGGAGCCATCTCATGACAATCTAAGCTAAAAATATGTGTGCATTTATCTACAATTAAAGCAAAATATGTAACTGTAGTAGAAGTTTGTAACGAGATGCTCTAGCTGAAAATATTACTTCAAGAGGTGGATGTGAAGCAAGAGGACTATGTATTATTTTGTGATGGTGAAAGTGTAATTGAGTTAAGGAAAAATACCATGTATCATTCTCATACAAAGCACATAGACTTCAAATATTATTATTTAAGATCTATAATAGAAGAGCAACAATTAATGTTGACGAAAGTTCATATAAATTTCAATGGTAGTAATATGCTGACCAAAGTGGTTTCAAAAACTAGCATGAACTTTATATTAAGTTTGTTAGAATGTATCTCAAGTAGACGATGGAGAATAACGTGTTTTTCCCATATTTTGATTTGAGGGGTAGATTTTGAGACTTTTAGTAACCATAGATGGCTTTATAATTCATAGAAATAACAAAATAGATTATACATAAGTATCATTTTATAGCTAATAGTCTCTCCTACTAGCTTCCCATCCGTACATTCTATACTTTTATTAAATAAAAAAGGAAACAATATAAGTATTTATGCAAATTTTTAATAGTTAACGATTTGTATTTAAATTTAAAACTAAAATTTATGTGTTACTTATTCAAACGTGGTGTCAAAATAAAAAATTGTTTAGTTTTTTTAATTCTTTTTGTTTGATAATTTATAAAAATAATAAATATTTTCATTTTCATTTTCTATAACAATTTAATTTTAGTATTAGTTAGATAAATATTATTTAATTATTTATACTATATAATAATTAGAAGTTATGACC
>JANKYE010000002.1:20977552-20990519 GCA_032467995.1 Erythroxylum dillonii
GACATGTCAGCTATGGAGAGAGAGAAACTACAGAAAATATTGCAACAACAAATAGGAGGTAAGGTTGCTTACTAACTCCATCTAATTCCACTTAAGAGAAGTAATCGTGACTAAAAAATTGCATATGAAATACAGTCTCACATACAAGGTGAATTGGGGATTTATTTAATAAAACATGGAACTGCCTCAATTAAACCCTCAAAATCAGGGAAAACACGATTTTGAATTAGTAAAACAGACACCAATCCATTCCGAGGCAACTCATAGATAAAGAAGTTGAAGAAATTAGAAGTGTGTAATCTATATACCAAATCTAACTATATTGAAGGAAAGGAACAAGAAAGAACAAAGATCTAAATAAGAACAAGATTTTACTCACATGAAGACATCAGATAATCACTCCTAAACAAACTAGTTTGGCTCCCCTCACCAAAATTGTCAAGGAATAGTTG
The DNA here is from genome assembly GCA_032467995.1 of Erythroxylum dillonii. Lineage (NCBI taxonomy): Eukaryota > Viridiplantae > Streptophyta > Magnoliopsida > Malpighiales > Erythroxylaceae > Erythroxylum > Erythroxylum dillonii. Next base: position 20,978,005 of record JANKYE010000002.1, read on the forward strand.
ACACATTGGACTAAGTAAGGATACTTGTCCTTAAATGAAAAACAACAGGTTTAAAGGCAACTACATTAGATGTTTCTTTTGTAAAACCTTTACGCAAAACCCTTGTAAAGCAATTTTATTCCTTAATGGGAAACACAAAATTTTAGTTTTCCCAACAAAAAAAAAAGTTATCCTACATGATCAAAATTGGTGATATAGGCTAATTTTAAGCAAATTTAGGGTCAATTAAACAAAAGATAAACTTTAAGGTGTTAAATGCTCCTATGTGTAAGCGTGAGTCGACTTTTTTGTTAAATATGATTATAAATTTCAATAAAAATAAAAAGAATAATACGTAAATATGATAAATAAATAAAATAAAAAGTTTTATGACTTTTAGAGTTGCCAAATGATCGGGATCCAAGTTTGGCTTAAAACTTTTTTGATAGGTCCAAATCTGGCCGAAACCTTAGACTCCAAGCAAAATAAAAGGCTTCGAATCTAACTCAAAAATCAAGGTTAATTAAGATTCAACGCAAAAAATAGAAGTCAAGCCAAAACAAACCTGGTCCCATTCAACCTAATTTTAAAATATTCAATATAAGGTCTTAAATTATCATTTGTTAGAATTACCACATAAGCAACTCTTATCAGATTAAATTGAGGGGCCATTATGTTGATTACTTTAAAAATTTCAAGAAAATAAGATTATAAGTTTGAAAATTTTAGACATTGGATCCAAGATTGTGGAGGCTATACCTTACGTGGACTCACTTCTACAACCCCACAACTGAGTCATTGGGTAGCAACTAATTTCGTCACACGGTTCAAAAGAAAGTATAATGAAACTTGGAATAGAGAGAGCATAAAAGTGTTTAAGGTTAGGACTTTGATACATTTAGTTATAGCATTTAAAATATTGTAATGAATTTTAGATTATTTTTATATGAGCTTCAATATCTGTAAGACTTAAGTCGATTTGGATAAAGTTTAACATATTGGACCGAATGCAGTAACAATATGGATTATTTCACTATCTTATTTTATTTAGTTGCGTACAAAATTGAATTATAATACATCACATTAAAATATGTACTTTAGCAATAAGACGACCACTCCACATTAACCCATTTTGTCATCCCATTACACGTCCTCTTCAATCCCATTGCATGTGCATCTTCAGTTGTATTCATCCTAAATATCAACTTTCTTTCACTTTTCAACGTGGAGACCAACTCTTTTAAGTGAAAATAGCACATCGAAAAATTTGAACTCGAATGCAAAAAGTATCAAAGTCTCCCTCACTAAAGTTAAAATATCCAACCTTAAAAGTAAAATTGATCTTGCAGTCATGCTGGAAAGATCGAGTACACTGTTGTGTCAGTGATATGCTATCTGAAATTAGCTTAACCGAGAAGCAGTAACGTCACCCAACCATGAAAATTCAACCTTCAATTGAACTGTAATGGCATAATAGAGCTCAAGTTAGCAATTTTTAGGCACAGAGGTATTTAAAACCTTGGAAAACCAGTGACTCATTTTCACTTGGTTCCTAAAATAAGACAAGATCCAAACAACCATGCAAGAAATTACAATTTGAATCAAGAATCCAACAGAAATTTCAAATGTAATATTTGACAGAAGGCTTTAAAATTAGAGATGTTAATTTTTGCCCGGCCTGGTTTGACCAGGGCCATGGGTCGAGCACGGACCAGCCTGGCCAAGACCATGGCCCGACCATTTGGGTTGGGCCGGGATAGGCTGGGCCACGAGCCACCTAGCCTGTGGTCGGGCCAGGCACGGGCCGCTCATTGACATTCGTATTTAAAATGTTTTCAATTTTGCTATTAAAGTAGCTGAGTGACACAGATAACCTATTAACTGATATGCACTAAGGTACCTGGGATTGTGTACGTGAATGGTGGAGTGGCTGTCTACAAAAATTGAGGTTCTGTCACTGGTGCTGGTAAAAATGAGGCGCAACATCTGTCAGCCAAGACGGATCGATAGTCATGACATTACGCATATACTGCCTGTCTGTTGAGACAATTGAGTGGTAGATAACCCACTTCGGATTAACTCTGATAAAGAAGAGAAAAGATTGTCAAGACATAAAAGAGTATCTGCATATCAGTCAACCCAACAAAACAGATTCTCAGAATACTTGAGCTAAAATTGGAAGTCCAGTTTACTTACCTAAATAATACAGAAGATGGATGAATGTGGACTTCTTGAGAACCTCTAATGGTCTTGTACATGCCATTATGACTATAAACCTAATGACATGACAAAAATTACAATTGCATCAGCAAATTAGTGAGTGGAAAAACTTTGGGCACTATTGCTTCAAATAGTTGAAGGCTCGTCTAAAGGGGAAGAGAAAATTGTCTAGGATACAGAGTGAGAATTCCTATCATGACAATACTCACATCTAAACGACAACCATTTGCAAAAAATCCAGCAGTGACAGCCTTTCTTACTACCTGCAAAGGGATTAGAAAGGACAAAGTGGTGCAGGAGAAAAGGAGAAGAAGAAGAAGACGAAGAAGAAGAACAAAAACAATCAGCATTAGCAACTCAGTATATGATTCATTCAGTTAAGTATGTAAAAACAATCTGCATAAAAGGTTCATAAGGTACAATCAATGAATAATGAGCAGTTCAAAAAACAAAATCCATGTCAGAACATTTTTCATTTTGTTAGTGCTGTAAATCATCATTTTAATACTCCTGCATCCCTTCATCTGCATTAGTGCTCCGTGTTGTAAAAAAAGATGACATGCTAAAATTAATCAATAATGAAATATCAGGCCCACTATCAAAAGTCTCATTTCTGTTAAACTGTAACTTAAGACTAAACTACAATCTACTATTATATAAATTCTTAATTTGCACAAGTAGAAGAACCTATGATTCAATGATACAATTGACAATTGAAGATGGAAAGAGAATACAAGACCTACTTTGCTATGGATAATCTTACCTAGTTTTTTCCCCTTGCCCTCTAATATTGGAAACTCTTACCTCGGTATCTCTTTCACAAGACTTCAATGTTATGCCTAATTTGAGTGCTATTCTTCTTAGTTGTTCTCTAATTTCAACAGCTTTCTTCTGCAAAACAAGTAAACTGGAATGAGTGTCTTGTGAAATGAATGTCGTAGTTAAAAGATCTGATTCGAATTTGAGGTGGTTTAAAGCTATGAAAATTTGATTACGCACCATGGCATGATAATTCACAAAGTTCTTATGACACCATTGTGAAGATTTACCAGATTCAAGAAAACCTTGGTAAACATTAAGGAATGTGACATGATCTCCCTGAACAAGATCAAGAAATTAAACCCGTATACAAAAGGATAATGACAGAGGAACATACATTCTCTTTCTGATGAATAAATAAATAAAGCCATCATACATCAAGTATATGGTGCAAACTGTATGATAATTTTAGAGGGGATCATGAAAGTTAAATTTCATGAATAATAATGATCTTTCTGCTTCACATGAACTTGCTTATGCGCCAAACAAAGAAATTTATAGAATGGTATGCTGTCCTCCATTAAATAGAAAATGGGAAAAAAATTATGAAGAATTGGCAGCTCCAGAGCAGATGAAGCAAAAGATGTCCAGTTTTCCTTAGTTGTTGAAAAGGCTGCCCAAAAGCATTACATAAGGCATAAACAGTAGAACTTACAAGTGTACCAGATATAGAGACAACAACTAGGATCTTGGTAAAATGAAATGGCTGAATAATTGAAAAATGAGATCAGTCAGGAATACACATAAAAAGGTGTAGCTAAGAAGTAAGACGATGAGTTTTGTAAAATCTTATTCAATAAAAAGTGCAATTGGACTCCCTGTAGGACTAAAAATTGTCTAAACAATGGTCCAATATCTAATCGATAAATAGAGACATTTTTAATGTGATCTCCCAAATTTGATCGAGCAAGTCCAGTACCTCTGCTGTCGCAAATCTCATCTTGGCTTCATCTAGCTCCTTATATGCTCCTCTACTAGAAACCCAAATGGACTGCAAAAGGATATTTCAGTTATTAATTCTATAGCTAAGGAGTATCTTCTTTATATCATAATAGTGTTAATGGTAATTCCCCATACATTCCATTTTAATCACCAAACTGGAGGCAAAAGGTATTTAATCAAAGTGAAAAAGGATACCTGAAGGGAAAGAATAGCAGCAATTGTGATGATTTCCTCAGAACAACCAAGTTGGTTTGAAGATAATATCATTTTGGAGATCATTGGCTCCTGTGAAAAATCCAATTTTAGAAATTGACTCAGATTCTCATTAGAAAATATCAAGTTGTATATTAGTTGTAAAACCTTTTCAGGTAAGTCCATTTCTTAATATCCCAAAGATTGTGGTCAAGTACTGACTTGTCCAATAGACAAATTCTTACTCCCACGGCTGCTCTTTGGAGTTTTTTCTCCGTGGGAGGGTGCAGACAAGAGGGAGGGCAAGAAAATAGTCTGAGAAGAGATGCTAATTTATGATGTTAAACTGCCTGGGATTCCCTACTTACTGTCCTACTTATGCATGCAATCAAAGCAGTCACTCATTAGAACACATGCGTCAGAAAAAAAAAAGAAATAGAAAATAATCTTAAGATCCTCAACAAGGAACAGTGTGCAACCGCATCAACACAAATAGGCAGCATCAAGAAGGCCAAATCAAATACTCAGCAAGTAGCATACCAACGGAATTTCTGCAACTTGAAAACCAACTGGTGATGTAAGTTTAGCATCATCATCAAGGACCCCTAGTGAATAAAGAACTTCAAGTGCCCGAATCATTGTTTCTGGAGCTGGAGAGGCTAGCCAGTCAAAGCCCAAGATATTGTCTATGCCCAAGGCTTTTAACTGAGATTCAGAGACCAGATATTATGTAAAACTCTAAAAGCAACAAAGCTATATTGTATTCACTGAAGTCAAAGATTCCAACTGAATGGTCAAGTTCTTTTAATAAAGATTGGCAACTAGAAAGGTTAGAAATGCAGACCTGAATGACACAGGAAACAAGATTTGATCTTTGAATTTCTGGTATTCCCTCCGCAGACATTTCGTTAATAAAATGCTCTTCTGTATATAATCTGGTTGTAGGGATCAAAATGTTTCACGTTATATATAGATCGGAGACACCTTGCAACAATCAATTTTCAGGAGACAACAATGAGCACTCAACTCTTGTTAACCACCCATCAAAATCAATTCCACAAGTTCAAGAGGGATGTTTGTAATTTGTCAAAAGCAACAACCAGAATGCATGAAGAAACCATTCCAGGATAACTTTTCATGAAGATGATGAAAATCCATGAGATAACTTGAGCATATCCGGTAGGCTACTAGGCTCTCACATAGCTGGTCATAGGACATGCAGAGAATGAAATTTTTTCAAGAAGTTGATATTAGGGGTTAGGTCTCATCCTAAATGCAGGCAGCTAAGAGGAGATTAATGTATTACAAAATTGTAGAAGAAATCTAACCTTTGTTAAACCCACAAAGAATTGCCTTTTTGGACAACTTAATTTTCACGAGGTTAGTCAGTATACATCACAATTACAATTGAACTGCACACGGATATTGCAATTCCATCATTCCCTTATTGATTTAGTAGTCCACCTTTATGAGTTTAGTGCCCTAAAATTTCTCATGTAGGTCACTCCATAAAAAGAAGTCTACTAAGTTTTTATATTGAGTACCTATCAGTGGTATTCTATGAGTCATGTCTAATGTGCATTTGGATTGTATACAAAGGCCTCCATTTTTTTATTCCATTTCGGGTTTCTGTGATGACCAACTAGTCAAGACCAGAATTGAAAGAAGATTTTTTAAGCTGGTATAAGGTAAAAATAAGACCCTGATAATGATTTGCAATTTACAAGTTTGATGGTACTTGACATAATTCTGAAAACAAAACCAATGTCAATTCACCTACACTCCTTGGTGGTAAAATAAAACAAGAAAAATGACTATCATGGTCCTATGGAGAAGTGTTCTAATGCTTAGCTTCTTGCTCTAGAATTTATGGAAGCTCCTACTTAATATACAAAAACAAATAAGAGCAATGAGAAACTATTATGCAAAACATCATTTTGCAGTTAGAAACCTGTAACACTTTCCTGGTCGGACTCTTCCAGCCCTACCAGCTCTTTGTCTTGCAGATGCCTTCGATATCGGTGCCACTACCAGGTTTTCAATATCTGATATCTATACCCACCATAAATAAAATCAGAAGACTGACCAATTAAGAGAAGCAGAAACATCTCAGCTCACTACAATTACCAGCCAGAAGCAATAAATAAAAAGCTCTTACTAGTAAATGAAGCAGCAAAACCAAGACATTAAAGAGGCCTGGTTAGTTACAAAAAGTTTGGAACCATTAGATTGGCTCCACTCCTGATTCCCAAAACTTATGCAGATTTAATGGCTAATACAACAGAAGGAAACTTTTGAAAAGAAACGATTAAAGAGAAAAGGATAAGAAAAAAAAGAAAAGGATGAAGGCATCGCCTAAATAGTTATTACAAACTATACAATTTTGATTTAGTCCACGTTGAACTCAAAAATAAATAAATAAATAAATAAAAATCCAGATAAACACCACAAGTCTAGTTCTTCAGCATAAATATTTCTGTACACGAACAAGAACATGCAGATACACACCATAACATTTAACTATATGTGAAATACAAAAATTGAAACTTAGTTTTAGCTACGAGAAAACTCATAATACATTGCAGATGTTTATTACCAAGTTCAAAGGTCCAATTATAGAAATAAAAGAAAATCTCAAATTCAACAAGCCAGTCAGCACTAGCAATAAAAAGACTTAAGCCCGGCTCAAAAAAAAATTGGGATCGAATCAAGTTTTGTAACTTGATTTGGGCACCAAAATATCCCCATATATATATAGAGACATACTTATGGTTTCAGACTGGGTTCAGGACCGAAAGGGCCCAAAACAGTCTCAGGCTTTTGAGATATGCTCAAAGTGTGAGCAGTCTCTGGATTGCACCTGCTTATCCAATTCCTATCGGGCTCCAGACCATAAATTTTTTTAACAGGCCTTAAGGTGGCCTGGCCATTGCCTTCCCTAACCAGCACTTTATCACTATTTTAAACCTAAATTAATAGTATCAAAAATACCGGATTGTAGAATCGCTGCTTTGAAAACCCACTATCCACAACATAGACAATACCCTGCAGAATTCAGTGGACCAACAATGCTAAAGCAGTGTAAGAAAGGAAATAAGTTTATGAGGATTTTTCAGATTACTGTTTAAACATACATATATTACCTCCAAGGTCAATGAAGTTTCAGCTATGTTGGTCGATATTATTACTTTTCTCTTCCCTCTAGGAGTGGGAGAAAACACAAGATCCTGTAGAGAAAGTAGCAGGGCATGGAGAACACGAGACACTGGAATACTAAGTCTACAATATATCCTGCTAACACTGTAAGAAACCACACGACACATGACAAACCTGTTCAGCACGCGGAAGGCCAGAGTACAAAGGAAAAACAATCAGTCCTGAGAATTGGTAATTTGTCAGTGTTGTCCTTGGATAACATCAAGAAGAAACTCAAGTAGTCAATAAGGCATCCTCATACATGCAGAGTATATCAGTGGTTTGGTAATTCTGATCATTCTACATAATTGAATCACATAGAGCAAAAACAAAAAGACAGAAGCTTATGCTCACACACATTTCATATTATTACAAACATCTATCTTCGTTGTTTACATACATAATACTACAAATGATGTAACACCAAATATTAAAAAGAAAACATGTGTTAGGTTCATATAAAGACACAGGTGCAACTAAAAACTTCGACAATCCATAATACTTGAAGAAGTAAATAAAATAAGATTAATAAACCAATCATGCTAACAGCTGAACTCAAATTAATGCCTTTGTACCAGAAGATTTGTTCCCATTTGCTTGAGCCTCCTCAGTAAGTAAACTAACTGCAACACCGATATCATCTTCACCAGTGAGAAATACCAGAATATCACCCGCTGGCTCCTAAATTATTATACAAAAGTTATCAGTAAAGCATATTGTTCCCTTAGAAGGAAAAACATATTGCTACATCAAGGGTTTATATTGCAGACTATGGGTAATATTCCAGTTACAGCTAATTGCAACAATTGCGGATGATGCGGGTGCAATTGCAGCCGATTCTCTGTGACGGTGCGGACGGCAACCGCAATAATGTGGTCACAAACTGCAATTTAAAATCATGCTGCACTAGTACTAGGAGAAATTTTAACAAATATCAAGGCCGTATTTTTTCAAAAGCCGGACCAAAAAAATAGAATATTTCATTTTGTTTAATAGATATTGTTGATTGAAAACAGACAGGAGCTATAACTATAAAGTTGGGAAATTAAAATATCTGGCTTATAATTCTTGCAGACACTTAATCCAGAAGCACTTTAGTACTCAAATAAGAGCCATAGCGGAATTACAAACGTGAGATGTTTTCCCAACATAAAGATACATACTTTTCAACTAATTAACAACTTGTGCCTGTTGAGTATTCCACAGTCAACATAACAGCAATTGTATTTTAGTGGATGAATGGAAGGTAGGTAGCTTCAAAATTTTAATATTGAGTTCACTTTGACCTTTCACTAGACATTTAAATACTATTGACTAATATAGCAGAATGCATGACTCATAATTACCATCTGATCCAGCTAATACAGCTATATATGGTCAAAGGAACTGTGTGCTTAGCTCTACATTGGCACAAACATCGAATTCTTAGACAACTACTTAACCTTCAACTATATGCATGCATCTGAGGTTTAGTATGCTGGTTCATGTGATTTTTAACATTTCATATTACAATTATAAGCTATCCCTGATATACTCCAAAGAAATATTCAGCACTTTAACATTTTGTGCCAAACAAATGCTTCGCTTTGATTTTATACGCACAAGAGTATTGATGTCTTGAAAGTTGAGAGACGATGAAAGCACGGATATGGGAATAGTTTTGAAATTGTCCCATACTAAAGTTTATTTGAGATTTTGGTAGATCCTTAAAAGACTTCTGTGAAGTTTATCTATATATTTGAGGTTTCACCGGTTTCTAGTCATCTGCTTTTGTATTGACTTCCTGTTTAGGTTTCAAGTGTTGACACAAAAGAGAACTTTGAAAGAGGTTAGATATTGTTTATCTATGTATCATGTCCGCATTTACGCACTAGAAGTGTATTTTGGTGGATGTTGAGTATCTTGAGTTACAAAGAGCTTTCCATCTCCAAACAAAAAACAATGGAAATTCTCAGAAAGCAAAAGTAAAAGCTTCAGCATCATTTAAGCAAGAATACCTGATCATTTATTGCCACTACTGTTGAAACAGCTGCTTGAACATAGTCTGCAACAGCCTCCACAACATAATGAATCTGCACATTAAATCCTCTACCCTGAAAGGGACACAAATACAATAAAATCTTGGTCAGGTCAGATCTACTCCAAATATTCAAAAAGCTTATAAACTGAATGGATTTTTCATCAATATCATGATATATACAACTTATTGCTAGTACAAATACCTCAACTGACAGAATTGCAGGCTCCTTACTTGGACCAGATTCAAGTGTTTCCACTCTTTGACGCCCTTTGCTGGTTCAAAACAAACACCATTAAAAGTTGATTAATTCCTGTAATTGCAGTCTTTTATTTTAGCTTCATAGGAAGGGGATAAAGCATCATACAAATGGAGATAGCGGAAGCAGCATGCAGTAGTCATCACCACTATCATGACATACAAGTGACATGTTGAATGCAACAAAACAATAAGTTTGCAATAGTTTCACAGAAATTAATCTCCTTATTGCGTCAAATATTAATTTTTTTAGAGTAAGATTGGCAATGAGCTGGGCTTGGGCCAACAAAATACCTAATTGAGCCCAAACTTGACTAAAAACCCGATCGGGCCCAGCCCAAGTTTGATTACTTTCTTTTTCAATCTGAATTTTGGAAACGATGTTGTTTTCACTTGATACATCCGATTTCGGACAAGGTTCAAGCTTGGGCTGAAAATTTGAAAAACAAATCAAGCCTGGTCTAAAACCAAGTTAGTTATGGTCGAGCCAATTGACTTCAGGCCAGCAGAGCCAAGCTGCACTCAAGCACAGATGCCATCCCTGGCTTAGAGGTGATAGTTTTGACTAAAGAACAAGACAAACACATTTTCTTAAATTTTGGATGAGTATTGCAATTACTTAAGGGTTGACTGCCAGATCAACAAAATTAAAGATAAGAATTTTCCACTACAAAAATGGATAGCATAGCAACAAGCAAGAGTTGTCACTCTTCAAATGCTCACAAAAGTACCGGCCCAGGAAGAAAGCAGCCATAGATTTTGCTTCAATTGTAGCAGATGAAATGATCAAGCGTAGTTCAGGTCGACGCCGCTGGATCTAGAATTTAAGAAATAGTAATGTCCTGATTATGAGTGTATTTAATTACTTCAATAGTACTTAGACAATGTTAAAACAGAAAATATAACCTTTTTCAGGAGACCTAGCACTACATCAGTTGAAATGGATCTTTCATGAGCTTCATCCACCATTATGACACTGTAACACCATATGCAGTAAAGAAATTTATATTAATAAACAGTAAACCAATAACATAAGAGAAATAGATATCAAGAGATGATCATATTGAAGACTTCTTGCTATGCAATGTAGTCTGCTTTTTATAGTCAATAGTATGTGATATGCATGCATTTATCCACAATATGGATCTATTCCAATAGACATAATCTGCCTCTTATCCTTTTAGGTAGGGGGTGGATGTGATGGAGAGGTTCAAAACGAATTTAATAATGAAAGAAACTAACAAAAGAAAAACAAAATTTGCAACCTTCTTCTGAAGTTTCAAAGATAGAAAAACATTGTAAAATTGAAAAACAAGAAGCAATAGGAAAATGGTTGGAATAATAACTTATACCTATACTTGGTCAAAAGTGGATCCTCCATCATTTCTCTAATCAAGACACCGTCGGTAAGAAATTTTATCTTGGTCACATCCTGTACTGCCAACAGAAGAAATTGAGCATTATTCATCAAAGAAGAGGGAAAAAGAAAAAGGATAAAGTGTTCAACATCCATAACAAAGAGTACAATAGGTAAAATTGTAAAGACGCTCTATGGTGAAATTTTATCTTAGTCACATCTGTAGTACCAACATAACAAAACTATAAGCATCATTCATCAAAAAGAGGGAAAACGAAAAGAAAAAAGTTCTCCATCCATAAAAAAAGAGCACAAGTATAGATAAAATTGCAAAGATGCTCTATGGTAAAAAGATAAAATTGACAATTGAAGTCAAATGAAAGTGAAGCTCCTAAAGGAACTTAATCAGTCTCACTGAAGTGGTAAGATCCTCAAATCGGATTGTGTAGCCAACATCCTCTCCAAGCCTGACTCCCAACTCCTCAGCCACCCTTGAAGCAACAGCCTGAATGATCATGCCAGCAAATGATTTTTTAACAAACGCATTATCATCAAACAGAAGGGTATACGAACAACAGCCAATTCACAAACATAAAATGCTGATAAAATTGACATGTTATCTATGCGCCTAAATTTAATCTTTTGAACAAGAAGAGAAGCCGAAACCATCATTCAAATGTTAGTTTCATAGAGCAACTTGAAACAAAGGAAGAAGATCAAATTTGAGGTGGATAACATCCAGAAGTACAACAACGTTGCTTGAGAACTCAAAGCAAACAGAAAGCACACTGAGAGACGTGTAATGACTACAGCACCTGGACAGCAAGTCGCCTAGGTTGGGTACAAGCAATGACACGTCCAACATCGGCCCAACCAGCTTCCTTAAGAAACTGCACAAAAATCAAAGCAAATAGCAATCGACTTTTCAATGCCTCAGAAAGAATTTCCTACTCATATCCTAAGCTTAACAGAAGGCGTACCTGAGGAATCTGAGTAGTTTTGCCGCTACCAGTCTCGCCGACGATAATAGTAGTGGCGTGAGTCTCCACCAGATACAGAATCGCATTTCTGTACTTGTAAATTGGTAATCTCTGTCTCTGTTTGTCTATGTTCGCATAACCAAACCTGATATATGTATACATGTAAATGCAATCGCAAAGCTCATGCCAGTTTTTAAATACAGTGAGAGAAATGTGAGAGCAATTAATTACCCGGAGGTAGAGGCCGAAGACAGAGCTGCGGAGACGAATACAACGCCGCCGTCTTCGTCTTCCAGAATGCGCGGCTTATCGGCTCCGGGTTTCCAGAACTGAGCCATGCTCTGCAACACTGGAAGTGGGTTACACTGCTACCGTCAATTGACTAATAAATTGAGTATTTTAAGATCGGAAATTAACTTACATTAGATTATTTAAATTTATTCCAGATATTATCTTTTTGTATATATATAATATGTTGGACCCCAAACCTGTTTTATTTATTTCTGAGGCATGATTTTTTTTCTTTTCATTTTTGTGGTCTTATTAGATCAGTAAT
>JANKYE010000002.1:20990619-21003821 GCA_032467995.1 Erythroxylum dillonii
TTTAAATTTAGGAATTTCCTTCATGTTAAAAGACTAGTTAAAATAAAAAATTATATCAATTAAATGTTCAAATTTGAAGTGGAGCACTATATAATCACTAGAATGTTGACTCTGCATATAATTTACATAAGGAAAAAGAATAAAAATAATTTCATTTTAAATTAAAGACGGTAGGATAAGACACAAGTTAATAGAACCGTTGGATGAAATGGACGAATGGAATGATAGCTCTTATTTTTTTTCCTTTGCTCATTAATAATCGCGATCTTTTTTACCTTTTTTTTTCGCGTTTCTTTCTTTTATTCTAAACCAACTTCTCTAATTTATCTTCTCTTAAATTCTATTATTTTATTATTATAAATTTAAAATTTAAAATATTAATAATCTTATCACAAAATTTTAAATTATACAATATTTATTTATTTTAAACTTATTTTATTTGAGGTTTTTATTTAGTTTATATATTTTTTAAATTTATAAGACACTTTACGCCATATATTTCCTTAATTTTTAAATTTTTCATCCCAAATCTTTACTTACTAATTTTATTTCTTCATTTATTATATTCTAACTTATATATTTTTAATATAACATATTTAAGCCTTCCTAATAAAATATCCATTACAAATTTATAATATTTATAATTTAATTACTAATTTTAAAATTTTCATATTTATTTATACATTAGAATTATATAATTTAAAATTTTCATATTTATTTATACATAAAAATCATATAATAATATAACAAATTAAATTAAATGGGCATTAATACTGCACAAATGCGCAGTAGTAATCTGCTAGTTAGTCTAAAAAAACCTAGCCTGTCGGTCTTGCTTAGCCCGACCCGATTTTTGCCCAAATTGACCTAATCACAGGCCGAAATTAATCGGTATAATCACGTCATAAGTCAAGGTTGGGTTGAGCATGATCCGACTCGATCCAACTTGTAGCCCAATCAAAATTATAAAGACAATATTGTTTTTAATATTTAATAAAAATATTAAGGTTGGGCAAAGCCAAGCCACGGATCGCCCTCTTGGCCTGGCCCAAGAGGGCGATCCGAAATTAATCAGCCTAATCAGGTCATAAGTCAAGGTTGGGTTGAGCATGATCCGGCTCGATCTAACTCGTAGCCTAATCAAAATTATAAAGACAATATTGTTTTTAATATTTAATAAAAATATTAAGGCTGGGCAAAGCCGAGCCACGGATTGCCCTCTTGGCCTGGCCCAACCTAGCCTATTTACATCCTTAATAATATTGGCTTGATTTGAGCTGGCCTAACTTTTAAGAAATAGTTAAAATTAATTTGAATCATAATTTAGTTCGAGCTAATCCAAACTACTCATTTTACCAATAATTAAGTTTTTTTCAACTTAATTTTTTAAAATGAAATTATTTTAGTGATAACTTTGTTAAAATTAAATAACAAAATTACATTGTTTTTAGAAATTAAACTAAAACAATGCCATTATAGTCTAGATATTCAAGCCATTCGAATCATACTTAGCATTGAGAGGTCAACTCAAACTTAGCATGTTTGCTTCTGTTATATTTTTTTGTATATTTGTAAACAAGTAACTTTTGGCAATAATTAGGATAAAAGAAGTGAATAATTTAAGATTCATTTTGTTTTTAAAAATTATAACATATTTTTAAAAAACCTCCAATTTAATAACACGAAAAAATACATCTTTTATTATTTTTTAAATAACACATATCATGTCATTTTTGTTATAAAATTTGATCAAAAAATTAAAAAGATTTGTGTATCCAATTTTACATATCATTACTTATATTAAATAGTATAAAAATTTTAACATATAATATTAATTCATTTTATTAAGAATTATAAGTATTAATTTATATCTTATCAATAATTAATAATTTATTTATTGGTTGTATATGTAAATAAATTAATGTAGATTGAACTTGGAATATACTTATTGGGTTGATTTTAGATCTATAAGCCTACAAAACAAGTACTTAAAGGTCATGATTTTTTAAAAAATTAAATCTTCTTGTTTAATGAAAAGCTCCAAATATTACACGTATTAGTGCAATTGTCGGCAAGAGACTGTGATAACCAAATAAGACCATAATTACATAGGCATTAGACAGGCTTTGTTTAGTGAACAAGGGTTCCTGCTTTACGAAGATCGAGAAGGGTTATCAATTGTACATAGCCTTCCCTTTGTGTTTTACAAAGAAGCTATTTCTGTGATTCAGACCTGTGACTTTCCAATCATAAAGGAGCAACCTTACCAATTGTTCCAACGCATTAGCCAAAATTTTAAAAAGCCATTAAGGCATCAAACCCTATAAAGTCCTAGTTCTTTCTTTAGATTCCCTTTTCTATTTTTAACCTAACTCCCATTTCTTTGCAAGTCAAACCACAATATTCATTACATGTGGGGTGTGTTTGGCCCTTGATCTGGACTTTGCATTGGATCATTGGAGATGATTATTAGCATGAAGGTGGTTCTACTTTCTTTACAGTCACTCTATTGGATTACTAAAGGCTATCCAGGTATCTGGAACTTCCTTGCATTTGTTGATTTTGTATGATAACTAGGTTCTACTCTCTGATCCACTGTATTATTTCTTTGATGATTGTATTTTGATTAAATTTCCTTTCCTTAAAGACCTCCATCTTTTGTATATTAAGATCCTAAGTATGTAGCAATTAGGAATTGAACATCATTACTCATGCCCCTCTGCTCCACCAACTAGTTGATCACTTCCAAGGAGTTAGTATGTTGGTCGTTAAAGGTAATTAGTTCAATGTCCTTCATATTTGTATTGAGAAATGGCATTCAAAAATAAATAAATATATGATTTTGAGTTTATCTTTAAAAAAAGAACATTGATTAGGTAGGTGGAGATACGTGAGCATGTCTTTAATGTTCAATCTTTGTTCTATGCTAACTATAAATAGGAAGGAAATCTTAGGATCTAACAGTCTATTCCATATTAGTTTGGCCCGTCTAAGTTTAACCCATGCTGCCCTAAGCATGTTCCTACAAGATATGTTACTGAAAAGTCCACTAGGTTTAGGTAGCCATATATGTGTTAGTTATGTTTTCACTAGGGCTATATGTTGGGATTACTGGAGATAGTTTAATGGGCAAGTTTTTCCAATTGTTTACTAAAACCCATTCTTTGACTTTTGCATGGTTAGAATTCATTATGTAGTGTTTATAAGTAGAGTGGATTAGGGATCTAGCATTGCTCCAATTGTCATAGATTAAGGAAGGTTTATGACCATTTCCAATCCTCCACTTGATTGAACCAGCTATCTTATCCCTCAGGTAAAGCAACCGTTGCAAAAAGTTTGAGTATTTGGTTTTGATCTTAATCTCCCGTATACTCCTACCTCTAAGAAAGTAGGACTAAAGTCATCTAATCTATAGGGACTCTTTGTTTTCTAGGATGCGCCATAACTTTTTAGCAATTAGAACCTTGTCGGATAACTTAATTGGAGTTATAACTAAACAACTTTCATTCATAGGTTTTTCAATCTCTTTCTAGATCACTTTCACATGTGTTGGCCCCCAAATTTTTTTATTTATTATTAAGTATGATTTAAATAAATTTTGAGGTTTTGATAGATTAATTAATTTTTGGAGTTAATTAGTATGTTAATGTTAGTAGAATTTATTCCTTTGGTTAGTAGAATTAAATTAGTAAGAGGGTAGGCTAAAAAGGGAATTTTTAGAAGATCACTTAAGGTTAAAAAGACATCAGGCTTAAATGAAGGGCAAAAGGGACATTTTACACTTACTAAGGGTAGAATTGGAAGAAGAAAGTGGTCTTGCGCTTAGAGAAGGAAGAATCGTGAATGAAAGAAGAGAAAAAGAGAGAGAGCCGTAAAGAAGAGAGAAAGGAGAGAAAAGAAGGAAAATCAACTAGGGTTTCATCTTTTCTAAACTTTCAAGAGAGATTTTGGGGTTATGTAAGAAGGGGAAAAGAAAGAGGAAGGGAAGAGCTTCCATTTAAGCCAATAATCTCATTATTTGGTGAAGATTCAAGGTAAGTTTAATTTTAATCCTTTAGATATATGGAAGGGCTTTGGTTTATGAAGCTTAGGAAATGCATGAGTTTAAGTATTTTAGAATCAATTTTAGTGAATATGCTATGATTGGGTTCTTAATTTGAATTCCTATTAAATGAGATTTTGCCATTGTTGAAGGAAATCAAGAAGGGCAAGTGGAGCAAGGGGAGAGGCAACTTTGAGCAAAATTATAAGCAAGGAAATCAAGGTGGGTTACATGTTTATAGTAGAGTTAATGAGCCATGAAGGTTTTCAAATTTAATAGGATTAAATGATTTCAACCACTTTATTAAATGTTGCATTTATTACTTCTTAAATTTTGCGTTTATTTGCTTATTAAATGAATTGAGAAATTTGCTACATGTTTGGTTCTTGAATTGTGTTGAAGATGTATGAAATGAAGATGGAAATGGGTTTTGGAAATAATTTATGCTTATGAAACCATGTTTTCGAAACGTGCCTTTTGGGCAATATGTTCAACTCATGAAATATATGTTGTGTGGGTTTGTGGTAGTCCATTCTGTTCTGTCAAGGGCACATTGACTTTGTTAAAGGCTTCTCCCACCTGTCCGCTAGTGGTATGGAGCTCCTTCATGGACTCCCTTCTGTTTACAACTACACAAAACCATTATGTGGGATTGTGATAGTTCATTCTGTTATTAATGGAGATTCGAAAGAACTCCCCTATGGACCTACCCAAACCATTCTGATTTGCTTCTATGGTTATGATATGTTGACAAACTGATAGACACATTTTATGTGCTTATAAATTACTTGACAAGTTGAGAATTTTGAGAAATATGCTTTTATGGATCAAACGCAAAGTTAAAATGGCAATGAATATTTTAAAATGATTTTGCTTATTCTCTGTTATAAACTTGTTACCCAGAAGCTTTTAAGCTCACCCTCATTTGTCCCCATCTCTAGGTGATGAGCAAGAGATTGAGTTAGCGAGAGGCAAGACATCACTCCAAATTTGCATTGTTTGTATTTTGAGTTAGATTTTGGAAAGCACAATGCTTTAGTTGCATTTCAAGCATTACTTGTCAAGTATACTTTGTATTTTTGAGTTATGAGACAAATGTGGTATTGTGGCTTGAAATGCCTATTAAAGCTTTGTAAAAACTCTTATCTTTTGAAATTAATGAAATATATTTGGGTTTGTTTATACTTTTTATCATACTTTCGAAATTCATTCTCAAGAGACTAAGGTTTTAAAGAAGTTCCTTCGTACGTGGTTGTATTCATCCTTTGGTTGAGTGAATAAGTTCAAAGCCTCGGTTGCAATCGCGAGGAAGCAGGGTGCGATTGCAGCCTAGGAGTTGAGTCAGAGTAGAAAAATCAAGCTTCGGGTGTGCTCGTGACAAGGAAAAATGCGATCGCACTTCGTAACTTCAAGGGTACTTTTATCTTTCGATAAAGTTTTTAAATGAATCTGGATGGTTAGAAGAAGTCTACAACGTGCAAGAACGAAGGGAGTGAATGGGACCAGGCCAACGGGGTAATACGCTCACGTTTTACGATTCTAGAGTTGGACTCCGAAAATGGGGTCCAACATCTTATGGAATTAGAGTGACTAGGTTTAAGGGTATCTTTGGCATGACATGGGTAGTTTTAAAATATGAAATGAACATGCATTATTTTAAATGATCAACATTCTTTTTTTTTGTATTGTTTTACATGATTTGAAATTGTTTTACACGAAGAATTAACTAAATATTTTTAAATGGTTTTAAATTAAAGGAGTAATTATGCCGCCTTGAAAGAGAACTCGGGGAGCTAGGACTCGATCTTGCTCTCGCCAGGGAAGTATGGATGAATCTTATGTCCCATAGGCCGCAGGGACACACTCTGCTCCTGATTCTGAGTCGCCTAGTATGCAACATGAAGTGCCACCACCTCCTCGTCCTATGTCCCAAGTAAACACCATGGATTCGCGATTCTTTCAAGCCTTTGCTCAGGCTTTCACACATGCTATGGGCCAAGTGCCACCAGTTCCAGTGCAAAATCCAGTGGATAGAAGTGGACAGTATGATAAGCTCCGCAATTATGGGTTGTATACTTTCATTAGACTATGAATTTGGAAGAGGCTGAAGCATGGTTGAAAAGGATAGAGAGAGTACTAGTTCAGATGAAGTGCACCGATGAGGAGAAATTAGATTATGTAGTTAGTTTGCTACAAGGGGACACACTCCATTAGTGAGAATCAATGCCCCATAGTTAGGCTATATCGTCGGTGTTGTCATGGAGCAACTTTTTAGAAGTTTTCAGAAGGAAGTACTTATCGAGGGTCTATATCCAAGAGAAGGCTAGAGAATTCCTGAATCTCACATAGAAGGAAATGAGTGTAAGTGAATATGAACTGAAGTTCACCCAGCTGTCACTGTATATGGCCAACATTGATGCGAATGAGGAGGATAAGTGTCGTAAGTTTGAGGGAGGACTTCATTTGGGGATAAAAGAGAAAGTATTGATCCACAACTTTTGTGACTACCAGCTGTTGATAGATGTGGCACTCTAAGCTGAGAAGCTGGAGAATATAAAATATGAAGTAAATAGGAAGAGAAAGAACCGGGAACAGTCTTCCAAGAAAGGGATGAGTGCCCTAATGGCTGAGAGGAGCATGAGAAATTTCCACACACAAAGCGAAGTGGGAAGTAGTGGCTCTGCTAAGAACAAGCAAGCAAGGACAGTTTCAGTGCAAGCCTTAACTGTGAGAGGCAATAGCAAGATGGACAGGAGTAGATACACGAACTCTCAATGTGAACATTGTGGGAAGTTTCATAGGGGAGAGTGTTTCAAGCTACTGGGGGTATGTTTTCGATGCAGTGAGAAGGGACACATGGTCAGGGAATATTTCCAAGCACCAAGGTAAGATGGGTCGCAGTTGCAAGCCCTAAGAGAGCTGAAACAATGGGAACCAGGCCAGCCACTAAGGTGGGAAGTTCTAGAGCGGCAAGGAAGGTTATTCCTCCAGAAAGGTCAAGGGGTCAGGCACAAGCAAGGGTGTTTGCCATAACCAGAGATGAATCTGCAGCCACACCTGAAGTTGTTATGAGTATGACTCATTTATTTAATTCTGAAGTATATTTACTGATTGATTCTGGTTCCATGCATTCTTTTGTTTCTACAAGCATGACCTTATATGGTGTTGATTTGGTGCCACTAGGTAGTCCAATGATTGTTAGTACTTTTTTAGGGAGGAAGGTGATAATAAGTCAACATATAGAGATTGTGAGCTTTTTATCGATGGTGCTAGACTGGTAGTGGACTTACTGCCTTTAGATTTGAAGGGCCTATATGTTATACTAGGAATGGATGCCATGGAGAAATATCATGCAAAGTTTGATTATAGCCTTAAAGAAGTAGAACTTGATCTTGTTAATGGTGAGAAGGTGATTTTTAGAGGAGACAGAAGAACACCATCTCCAAGAATTGTTTAAGCTTTGTTAGCTGACAGGATGATAAGAAAAGGGTGTGAAACCTTCTTGGCACACATTATGGACATCGATGTGAATAAAGGAAAGTTAGAAGATTTCCAATTGTGAGGGAATTTTTAGACGTGTTTCTAAAAGACTTACCTGGTTTACCAACAGTGAGGGAAATTGAGTTTGCCATCGATTTGATTCCTGGTACCACACCCATCTCTATACCACCGTATAGAAT
This sequence comes from Erythroxylum dillonii, assembly GCA_032467995.1. NCBI lineage: Eukaryota > Viridiplantae > Streptophyta > Magnoliopsida > Malpighiales > Erythroxylaceae > Erythroxylum > Erythroxylum dillonii. The sequence continues at coordinate 20,998,342 of JANKYE010000002.1, forward strand.
GGCTCCAGCTGAGCTGAAGGAGCTTAAAGAATAGTTGGAAGAACTGTTGGAGAAGGGGTATATAAGGCTAAGTTTGTCACCATAGGGAGCATCGGTTCTGTTTGTTAAAAAGAAGGATGGAACATGGCGCATGTGCATTGATTATTGGAGACTTAACAAGGTGACCATTAAGAACAAGTATCCTCTGCCACGAATCGATGGTATGTTTGACCAGTTACAGGGAGAAAGAGTCTTCTCTACAATTGATCTCATGTCAGGCTATTATCAGCTTAGAATCAAGGAATTTGATGTAAACAAGATAGCCTTCAGGACACGTTATTATGAGTTCCTAGTCATGCCATTTGGATTGACTAATGCTCCAACTGCGTTTATAGATCTCATGAATAGGGTCTTTAGGGAGTATTTGGATTGTCATTGTATTTATAGATGACCTTTTGGTTTATTCCAAGAGTGAAGGGGAACATGAGAAGCATCTCAGGATAGTGTTGCAAACACTAAAGGAGAAGGAGCTTTATGCCAAATTCAACAAATTTAAATTTTGGCTTCATGAGGTGATATTCCTTAGACATGTAATTTTGAAAGATGGGGTACATGTTGATCCGAGAAAAATTGAAGCAGTGGTGAAGTGGCATGCACCAAAGACAGTGGCAAAAGTGAGAAGTTTTTTTGGGTCTGGCAGGATATTATAGGAGATTTGTTGCAAGATTTTCTATGATAGCTGCTCCAATGACCAAGTTATTATGGAAGAATCAGAAGTTTATCTAGAGTGATGAATGTCATCAGAGCTTTGAGGAGCCTAAGCACAGATTGACAAGTGCTCCAGTTTTGACCCTACCTATGGGAGATGAGGGTTATACAGTTTATAGTGATGCTTCAAGAAAGGGTTTGGGTTGTGTGTTGATACAAGGAGACAAAGTAATAGCTTATGCCTCACGGCAACTAAAGCCTTATGAATTAAATTACCCGACTCATGATTTAGAATTAGCAGCAGTAATTTTTTTCTTGAAAATTTGGAGACATTATCTATATGGAGTTCAAACGGGGGTTTTTATAGATAATAAAAGTCTCAAGTACTTATTGAGCCAGAAAAAGTTGAATTTGAGACAAAGAAGGTGGTTAGAGTTACTTAAAGATTATGATTTGTTGATTGAATACCATATAGGAAAGGCAAATGTAGTGGCTGATGCTTTGAGTAGAAATCCTCCATAGCCCATGTTCAAACAATCTATCTGCCGTTGTTGACAAAGATGGCTAAGATCAGATTAAACTTGAAACAGGAGGAACCTGATTGCATTGTTGCTAATTTCAGAGTGAGGCGAATACTCAGGGAGAAAGTTAAGGAGTGACAAGCACAAGATGCATATTTGAACAAGCTCTGAGAAGAAATTAATAATGACAAGAAATCTAAAGTGGTAGTGAAGGATGATGGACTGAAGGTGGTAGGCAATAAACTTTATATTCCAAATGTCAAGGAAGTGAAGGATAAGATACTCGATGAGGCACACAATCGACCTTATGCTATGCACCCAGGTAGCTCCAGAATGTACAGAGATTTGAAAGAGAATTTTTGGTGGAGAGGCATGAAGAAGAATGTGGCAGAATATACAAGCAAGTGTCTAATATGTCAGCAAGTCGAGGCTGAACACCAGGCTCCTTCTAGCAAGTTAAGGCCATTGTCCATTCCTGAGTGGAAGTGGCAAAGTGTAAACATGAATTTTCTGATGGGTTTGCCTAAAACCAGTAGAAAACATGATGTTATATGCGTTATTGTTGATCGTTTAACGAAATTAGCCCATTTTCTAGCAATTAAACAGATTGATTCTCTGCATGTGTTAGCAAAGAAGTATATTGATGAGATAGTGAGACTAAATGGGATTCCGAACTCTATAGTTTCTAATAGAGATCTTCGATTTACTTCGAGATTCTGAGAAAGTATGCAAGAAGCTTTAGGGACTAAGTTAAATTTTAGCACTGCTTTTCATCCCCAAATGGATCGCCAATATGAGAGGACCATTCGAACCCTTGAAGGAATGCTCAGGGCATGTGCAATGGATTTTAAAGGTGCTTGGGACGAGCATTTTTCATTGGTTGAATTTGCTTACAATAATTCGTACGCCTCAAGCATTCAGATGGCTCCTTATAAAGCACTGTATGGAAGGAGATGTATAACTCCTATATGCTGGGATGAAGAAGGAGAAAGGAAATTAACAGGGCCAGAGTTACTCCAGATGACAGTCGATAAGGTCAATCTATTTAAGTAAAGGCTAAAAGTAGCTCAAGATAGAACGAAAAGCTATACTAATGCACACCGAAAGGAAATGGAGTATGAAGTTGGTGAGAAAGTCTTTCTTAAAACATCTCCTTGGAAAGAAGTCATGAGGTTGGCAAGAAGGGCAAGTTGAGCCCGAGATACGTGGTCCCTACGAGATTGTCGAGATGGTTGGACCGCTAGCCTATAGGTTGGTGCTGCCACCAGAATTGTCACAGATACATGATGTCTTTCATGTTTCCATGTTGAGGAGGTATAGATCGAATCCCTCCCATATCATTCAGACCACTGAGGTTTAGTTGAAAAATGATTTGCTTATAAGGAGACTCTAGTGGAGATTTTGGACACTAAGGAAAAGATCCTCAGGAACAAGACAGTTCAGCTAGTTAAAGTCCTATGGAAACACCATTATGCAAAAGAGGCCACGTGGGAGCCCTTGGAGGCCACAAAGGAGAAGTATCCACATCTCCTTAATGACTTAGGTAATAATTTCAAGGACGAAATTCTTTTAAGAGGGGGAGAAATGTTGGCCCCCAATTTTTTTAATTATTTATTATTGAGCATGATTTAAATAAAATTTGAGGTTTTGATAGATTAATTAACTTTTGGAGCTAATTAGTATGTTAATGTTAGTAGGATTTATTACTTTGGTTAGTAGAATTAAATTAGTAAGAGGGTAGGGTAGAAAGGGCATTTTTGGAAGATCACTTAAGTTTAAAAAGACATAAGGCTTAAATGAAGGGTACAAGGGACATTTTACACTCATTAAGGGTAGAATTGGAAGAAGAAAGTGGCCTTGCTCTTAGAGAAGGAAGAATCGTGAATGAAAGAAGAGAAAAAGAGAGAGGGTTGTAAATAAGGGGGAAATGAGAGAAAAGAAGGAAAATCAACTAAGGTTTCATCTTTTCTAAGCTTTCAACAGAGATTTGGGGGTTGTGCAAGAAGAGAGAAAGAAAGAGGAAGGGAAGAGCGTCCATTTGAGCCAATAATCTCATTATTTGTTGAAGATTTAAGGTAAGTTTAATTTTAATCATTTAGATTTATGGAAGGGCTTTGGTTTATGAAGCTTAGGAAATGCATAAGTTTAAGTATTTTAGAATCAAGTTTAGTGAATATGCTATGATTGGGTTCTTAATTTGAATTCCTATTAAATTGGATTTTTCCATTATTAAAGGAAATCAAGAAGAGCAAGTGGAACAAGAGGAGAGGCATCTTTGAGAAAAATTATAAGCAAGGAAATCAAAGTGGGTTACATGTTTATAGTAGAGTTAATGAGCCATGAAGGTTTTCAAATTTAATAGGGTTAAATGTTTTCAACCACTTTATTAAATGTTGCATTTATTGCTTCTTAAATTTTGCATTTATTTGCTTCTTAAATGAATTGATAAATTTGCTACATGTTTGGTTCTTGAATTGTGTTGAAGAGGTATGAAACGAAGATGGAAATGCTTTTTGGAAACAATTTATGCTTATAAAATCATGTTTTCGAAATGTGCCTTTTGGGCAATATGTTCAAGTCATAAAATACATGTTGTGTGGGTTTGTGGTGGTCCATTCTGTTTTGTCAAGTGCACATTGACTTTGTTAAAGGCTTCTCCCGCCTGTCCGCTAGTGACATGGACTCCCCTCTGTTTACGACTACGCAAAACCATTACGTGGGATTGTGATAGTTCGTTTTGTTATCAATGAAGATTCGCAAGAACTCCCCCATGGACCTACCCAAACCATTCTGATTTGCTTTTGTGGTTATGATATGTTGACAAGTTGATAGATACATGTTTATGTGCTTATGAATTGCTTGACAAGTTGAGAATTTTGAGAAATATGTGTTTATAGATCAAATGCAAAGTTGAAATGGCAATAAATATTTTAAAATTATTTTGCTTATTTTCTGTTATAAACTTGTTACCCACGAGCTTTTAAGCTCACCCCCATTTCGTCCCCATCTCCAGGTGATGAGTAAGAGATTGAGTGAGCGAGAGGCAAGGCATCACTCCCAATTTGCATTTTTTGTATTTTAAGTTAGATTTTGGAAAGCAAAATGCTTTAGTTGCATTTCAAGCATTACTTATTCAAGTACACTTTGTATTATTGGGTTATGAGACAAATGTGGTATTGTGGTTTGAAATGTCTATTAAAGCGTTGTAAAAAATCTTATCTTTTGATATTAATGAAATATATTTGGGTTTGTTTATAATTTTTTTTTAAGTTTTTGAAATTCATTCTCAAGAGACTAAGATTTTGAAGAAGTTCCTTTGTATGTGGTTGTATTCATCTTTTGTTTGAGTGAAAAGTTCAAAGCCTCGATCGCGATTGCGAGGAAGCAGGGTGCGATCACACCCTAGGAGTTGAGTCAGAGCAGAAAAATCAAGCCTCGGGTGCACTCGCGACAAGGAAAGATGTGATCGCACTTTGTAACTTCAAGGGTATTTCCGTCTTTTCATCAAGTTTTTAAATGAATGTGGATGGTTAGAAGAAGTCTACAACATGGAAGAACGTGGGGAGTGAAGCAACCTAGTAAAATATACTTCTTCAGCTGTGTGTGAGGTTTGAAAACATATATCAATAATATAGCAACTATTCAACAACTGTACTCTTCAATTTCTATCGATTTCTTTATGGTATCAGAGTTAAAACATGTAAAAAAACGTTGAGCCAAACATGAATTCATCTTAATTGTTCTCATCCAACAACTCTATTCCCATCAACATGACAAACTTTATCACGGTGAGCTCTCTCATGAGACATATATTGTCTGGTGTGAGCAAGTTAAAGGCTTAACTCTTTGCTATATAGTATAAGGCTGCTCATTGGAGAAGAATAGCCACCAACCAGATACAAAACCAGATGCCACCATCGAAGCCACTAATGTTGGGACCCGATCCGGGAACCGGATCCCAACCGGAAAATGAAAACGGAAATGGAAAACGGAAAGTCGAGAAGCAGAATTTTGAATTGAATGCGAATCGAACAACAAACTAAATCAACCGAAGTAATCGAACCGAATCAAATACAAAGCGAACGAATTAATCAAACTGAAACAAACACCGACATCCGTTGCAAACATGAAGCATATCAAACTGATCGTGTTGGAAACCCTAAGACATTCCAAATCCGGTATAATTGTTTTTTTAATTCAAACTCATTCAAAACATAACCAATCCATATAATTTCCCTTTTGGAAATTTATCCTCAATCAACACAGATTCCC
>JANKYE010000002.1:21095804-21107222 GCA_032467995.1 Erythroxylum dillonii
TAAGTCGACTTATATGGTTTGAAATTTTATGATCGTTGTTTTGCGGGCTCGCCTTTGGGGCTTGAGATGTTAGATAGTGAGGGCTTGTGTCTTTGAAGGTTGAAGAGTTAAGAAACCCGTTTATGGTTATGTTCTTCGATTTTGGGCTTCGATCGTTGGGCTTCGGGAACGGGGCCCAACACCTTGTCTCATCTTCACCTTAATTCATCTCATTCTTGTTCCAATGTTGGCCCCAAAATTTTTCTTTATTTATGTGTTTATTCATTTTACTTTATTTTATTTTCTCAAAATTTAGTCTATGATTTTTGCAAGAATAAGGAGAAATTAAAATTAAGTTAGAGTATAGTATGGTGTAAATTGAATTAAAGTGGTAAAAATGCATAAAGGGCATTTTTGGAAGATCACTTAATTTTCAAAACCATAAGGTATTAAAAGAAGGGCAAGGTGGACTTTTCCCATTCATTAAAGGTAGAATGGGAAGAGGAAATTGTTGTCTTCCTAAATAAGAGCAAAAATGTGATTGAAGGAGAAGAAGAATTAAAAATAAGAAGAGAAGAAGAGAGGTCTCGGTGAAGTATAGAAAAAAATGGAGTTTTGAGCTAAGGTTTCATCTTTTCTAAGTTTTCTAAAGAGATTTTGAAGCTGTTTAAGAAGGGGAAAAGGTAGAAGAAGACAAGAGCTTCCATTTGAGCCAATAATATTTTCATTTGGTGAAGATTCAAGGTAAGTTCGATTTTAATCCTTTGGATTTATGGAAGGGTTTTGGTTCATAAAGCTTAGGAAATACATGGGTTTAAGTATTCTATGATCAATTTTATTTAATACGCTCTGTTGGTTTTCAATTTTGCATCCTTGTTGAAGTTGGAATTTTTGCCTATGTAAAGGGAATCAAGAAAGACAAGAGGAGTAAGAGGAGAGGCATATTTGAGCAAGTTATAAGCAAGGAATTTAAGGTGGGTTACATTTTTATAATTTAGTTAATAAGCCATTAATGTTTTTTTTTCAAGTAATGGAAATAATTGAATTCAACTACTTCTTTGAATGCTTTGAGAATGTGCTACATGTTTGTATATGAATTGTGTTATTGGTTTATGAAATGAATGATGGAAATGATTTTAAAAGAATATTGATTTTTGAAACGATATTACGGTTATGAAATCAAGTTTCAGAAATGTGCCATTTTGAGCTATATGAAATGCATGATTATGTGGGTTTGTGCTGGCCTCCTAAGTTAAGTAGACTTTGACAAAAGGCTTCTCCTACCTGCCTACTAGTGGCATGGAGCTCCTTCATGGAGTGCCTTAAGTTCATGGCTACACAAAACCATTATGTGGGATTGTGTTAGTATGTTCTGTTCACGGCTAAACAGGACCTTGATGGGAAATGTGTTAGCACGTTTTGTTTATGGACCCACCCAAACCAATTTGATGTGCTTATGTGCTCATAATATGTTAACAAGATTGATGCATATATGATTTGCATTATTGTGAATTTGGTTGAAAATTTGAGGAAATGTGCTTTATGATTCAGTGTGAATTGTTAAAATAAAAATGAATATTTCAAGGGTTTTGCTTATTACCGGTTATAAACTTGTTACCCACGAGCTTTAAGCTCACCCCTTCCCTTTTCGTTTCAACTTTAGGAGAAGAGCAAGAGATTGAGTGAAAGAGGTCAAGGCATCACTCCGATTAGGCATATTTTTGTATTTTAAGCTAGATTTTGTAAATACAAGGCTTTATACGCATTTCAAGTTTTCCTAGTTCAAGTGTATTTGGTATTTTTGGTTTATGAACTCAACTGATGTATTGTGGATTGAAATATCATTAAAGTTTTGTAAAAACTCTTATCTTTTGATGTTAATGAGATATATTTCGTTTTGCTCATGACTTTACAAGTTTATACATTACATTTTTTAGTTTTTCATAAGGGAAAACTTTGTATTCTGACTTCAGGGAAAAATATGTATTGATTTAGGTTGAATTAGACAAAAGTGTATTTTGAAAATTGTAGCTTATCTTTCTAGCTTTCCCACGGTATATGGTATGAAATTTTTAGACGTTGGAGTTGACAGACATGACCATTTTAAGTTAGTGATGTCACATAGGAAGTATACACGGGATAGCTTCGGTCGCGCTCACACCAGGCCCTCTCGCGATTGCACCCGGCACCCTCATGATCGCACTTTTCTTCCTCACGATGGTACCTTTCTCACAATCGCACCTTTGTTCCTCGCAGTCGCACCTTTATCCTCACGATCGCACCTGAAGGGTTTTCCGGCTCTGAACATATTTGACTCTTTTGGCCATAACTTTGTCATCCGAGCTCCAAATGACCTAATTTTTGAACCAATGGATTCCTAACACATTTATCTATCTCTCCACAGGAATTGATATCCTTTGGTGTTGAACTGAAAAATATTGGTTGAATCAAAGTAAGGGTATCGGTTGGAAAAGTATGAGTTAAGTATTTTACTAAACATAATTACGTATTTTGATGATATCTCAATCTGTAGAGCTCGAAATGAAATGATTCTTATTTCTAAATAAACTAGAGACATAGGGATACAAATGTTCTGAAGAAGTAAATTTGTAATTCCAATTTAATGATTTCCAAAATCTGCTATGAAGTTATAAAAAATGAGCATGTTTATAGTGACTGACTGGTAAGGGCATGCCACCCTTGTGGGATGTATGTTCGGATGTCATTTAGGATGTCGGGCACGTGTCTTGAAAGAGTGGGTGCCTAATACTTATGGTATCAAAGCACAATTTTCATTCATTTTACCCTCCAAGTAAATACGCTCACGTTCTCACGACTTAAATGATGGGCTCCAGAAACGGGGTCCAACATCCAAAGAGGCAAATAATCGTAGTAATAATACTAAATTTTCTCCATTATTAAATTTAGGATATCAATAAATTTTGAGTTATATCCTAGTCTTAGCGACCATCCACTTCTGACTTGAAGAACTTAATCTCATCTTCTTTAGTTATACCAATATTAATATCATAATGACTACCCCTTTATTGTGTGACAATAAAATCCTCCATCATGTCCTCTAATTCCTAAACTCCACTTTTACTTGCTTTCACAATTTTGACAAAAAATGATTGAAACTTTTTTTATGACTTCCTTTAACTTCTTATCCTAAAAAAATTCAACTCTCACTTTTAGAAAAATATACTCCTTAGCTAGTTCATTGATCTGAGTTTTATATGACCTTACTTCTCTACCACTCAACCTAGGTAAGTGTACCAATCACTTTATAACGGCTTATATTGGTAACATAAAATTGGAAACCTCTATTCAATTATACTAGATTTCATGTAAGGTTGGAGCTCCCATAATCAACTTGAATATTGAATGTATCATATAACACAAATAACAAAATGAAAAATGTAATAAAAAATGGCTTCCAACTCTAACTTATTAAAAAATAGTCATGTCTTTACTATTTATAATTCACTCTCTGCTTTAGCATCATTTGGTTTTTTACATTTCTACTCCAATACTCCTCTGTTCCATTATTCTTTGCCAACTATACTCTTAATAGCTAGACGCTTCTCTTTTATTCCTGTTTTCACTCTATCTCTATCTATCTATCTATCTATCTATCTTTGATTTTCTTTTTTCCTAGATTTGTTATTATAATTCCTAAAGTTTTGGATTTTTTTTTCATTTTTAAAGGAGCTTGTTCTAGGGTTTAGCTTATTTGGATTTGGATATGCAAGCTTCTTTTAATAAATTTTATAAAAGATATATGTTTCCCCTTATTGTGTATTAATTATTTTGTCTTTATTTTCTTAGTTTATACTTGGTTGCTACTTGTGTATATGTATGTGTACTTGTTCAAATATGGAATTTTGGGTGGCTAAAACTGAGGAACTTAAATGTATATATAATGTGAATTTTTTTGTTTTGAGGAATTCAACTTTTGAATTGACATAATGTTTGGAATATTTTTGTGTATTTTTTTCATTTCTACTTATCCTTCCACTTCTCTTTCTCTTTTAATTTTTTAGTCCTAACCTAGACTAATTGGGCTTCAATTAGGTCGAGCCTAATTATGCTCATATTCAGTTCATATATTCCAAGCCTTAAGTTAAGCTTGGGCCATAAAAACCCAAGCCTAACCCATCTTATTGCTAACCTTACTTAAATTATCTCAATCTAAGTTTGGATGAAAATTTTATGACTAATTTTTAATGTAGTGCTCATTCTATCTGGAAAATTTTGATGGAAAGGGACAAAAGCTTTGCACACTCATGCCATAAACTGTAGATCTCTTTGGTTCCTCTATAGATAGGAAACTATCTTTAGCATGCTTGTGCCACTAGAATATAGATATTACCATCTCATTTAAGCATATTAGATGGGCTCTAACACTTCTTTTCGTTTAGATCGTAGATCTTTTTATTTACTCTAAGGATAGTATATGAGCCCTGGTATGCCCGTGATCTTTGACCTTAAATTCTCTTATTTCACTTATGACTATCAAACAGTCTATGGAATGATTATGGATCAGTTCATATTATCCTATAAGTTTTCTTTAGCATCATATGGTCTCTCCCAAAACTATTGACACTATATCACCTCCTACATTTAACCCATATTAGCTACAATCTAGAGCATGGGCATACGTTAAACCATGATTAACCAAAAATTGTGATTTTCTTTACGATTTTTCTTACAATCTTATCTAGTTCTTGAAAACTTCATTTCAAAGCAACAACTTCTTAGTTACCTCAAAACAGGACATAAATTAAGTAAAATAAGTTAATTTGAAGATAAAAACAAAGAAAAATAATATGGAATATGTGCATTTTCATATATATCAAATAACCCCACACTTATAATTTTTATTGTCCTTAAGCAAATAAATCTCAAAAGCAAGCAACCTAACAAATTTTAATTATAAGAAATTTCAACAACTTAATTAAAGTAACCAAGAGTTACCACTATTTTCCTAATCACATTGTTCATCAACTACCTAGGTTTCTATATACTTACACTAACTTTTAATTTAATCTCAACCTAACCTAATAATCTTTCAAATGTCATCCAATTTTAACAATTGCACCCTATAGATGAAATGGAAATAAAATAATTGAAAATTATAAACCCGTAGGTACTTAACTAATCATATTGAACACAAACCAATGAAATTACTTTTGGAATTTTTTTATGGAACATGAGAATCTTGTTTGAATGGCATCCCTATCTTTTTATGTAATGGTAAAATCTTAATTGTGAATGTATTTGTTTACTTAGTAAGGTCACAGTTTTAAACTTAGATCGGCATTAATAGAATTTTTTAAAAAGTTACATAGTCTATATAAACATAAGCTAAGTAGGCATTAAAGATAATAATCAAAAGATAGCCACGAGAAAAAGATAGTACAATGAATAGGCTCTCTATTGAGAAAGTTCTTTTTAGCAGAGGTACAATTGTTTCCAAACCACTCATAATATCCTTTTTTAGCTTACTTTCCATCTATTATCCAAATTACTAATAATACCAATATTAATTCTTAAGGATACTAGGATTATTTGATCCACATGAATTGAGATATAGTAAAGGTAGTGGATCTAATTGCTATATCTTTCATTTTAAATTGTATAGATAGTGTAATTAAACCCAACCTTAGATATGGTGAGGTCTGCATAATATATAATTTAGAGATTGGTTGTCTATTTAAGATTCGAGGCTAACTTTAGAACTGAAACTTAAGGTCATGCAACTAATAAAGCAAGTTCCAATCTTAATAAATGAACTTGCATTCAAAACAAATTTTAATAAGTGTTTTCATATTAGCATTTACAAGGTTCATATAGAGGGATGCTGAATTTGAAAAAGTATACTCTTTCATACCAAGTTTTCCTCTAATAGCTAACTAACTTATAGAAGCAACTTTAAGGATGCTTTTAGGGAACCATACAAGCTTATATGATGAAACCAAAGGTCTAATATCTTCAAATATGTTTGCATAAGATCCATTGTTTAATATTCTAGAGCTATACTTTGATCAGAGGATTTTATCCTCTTTATTTGAATCTTATGTTTTTCTTAGATGATTGATGATGATGTTTGTGTAACCCTAAGTGTTGACAATTATCTAAGATCATCTATTACAATGAATTATTAGTTATACCTTAGAGATTTCATAGATGTTACTTATCAGGTGCCTTGCATTGGGTAGCTTATAGAGTGACCTTACCAAAACTAAGTATCTTTTGCATTTCCTTCAAAGCTCTTTGTGAACAAGCTAGCATTGTATATAAGGTTGAACATTTATTAGATTGTCCAAGAGTTATTATATTTAGGAATGCATCTCCAAAAGCTTAGTGAATTTAGGAATTGTATATAGATCCACTTGACTCTTTGAAATTCTTCTTGGCAATAAGATCTTACTCATAGTTATAACATATTTAATTCCTAGAACACCATTGCATTTAGATTGATAAACATATATTGAATTGACTTTAATTACTAACAAATTATTTTTCTTACCTGACTGTAAATAATTTTTTAGGAACATGTTGATTAGGAAGAATAAATGAGAACCCCAATAAACTTGTAAGGTATTGAGAACTTTTACAATAAGTTAAAGTCTTATGTAAAGCTTAGAAAAATGTGCTAGAATCAAATTCTCTTATAAATTGCATCAAGAAAGTAGTTGGTAATCTCTAAATCTTAGTCTTAAAGTGGTCAGATTGATGAAAGGTATTTGGAAGGGAGCTAGAGATGATTAATCCCTAATGATCTAGAAATTTTTTTTAAGAAATATCAAAGCACAACAAATGCAACTAGGTTACTTTTACTTGTATTGATAGTAAAGCTTAATAGTTCTTGGAATTTTTAAAGGGAGTTAAGACTATACTTAACATATTCCTAATTGTCCTTACAAAATATAAAATATCATATACAAAAGTGATATTAAACAAATTCAGCTTCTTACATTTGAAGTGGTATTGGAATTGCTTTTTTTTCTCAATATTATTAGCAGTTAGTTTAAGGAGCACTTCTAGAGGTAAGGCGAATAAGAATCCCCATAAAATATCCTAATAAATTATAATGTTGTTACTAATAGACCTACCTTGGATGAATGTCCTTTAGCTTGGGCTAATAAGGGAATTAAACAAAACTTTAAGCCTATAAGTCAACATTATTAAGAAGATTTTGAAATGTATATTCTATAATCCTTTCAAAAAAGGGTTTTGAATTTTAGGTTCCAATTAGAGAAAAGTCTAATTAATTTTTGTAAGGAGTTTACTTGAACAAAAGAACTCTAAAATAGCTTCAAACAACTAGATAAGGTGTTTTGCTTGTTTCCGTGTTGAACAAAGCCTGCTCAATGCCAACTTTAGTAAAGAGTTTCATTAGAAACTTAGCTTAATAGAGATGCAATGAATGACAAGTTTTGAAGGTTTGTAGTGGAGATGCTTTCTTTAAAGCATAGCTTATAGAGGAATAAAAAAAATTGAATACTAAGGAATTCAGGTTGTCTTAGTCTTTGATCGAATCCAAAAAGTGGAGAGAGTTAAGGATAACATTCTAGATCAAGGAATCAAAGGCTTTAGTAAATTTGATTTTCAATAGCTCTTGCACAGTTCTTAGGAAAACATGATGTTGTCTCTAATGTTTCCATCTTGAATATAAGCACATTAAAAAGGTTTGATAATTCTACACGTGAGCCTCTTTAACTTGTTATCTCAAATTTTAAAAATGATCTTATAAACCATATTGCAGTAAGCAATAGGTTTGTAATCGGTTACTTTTGGAACTAAACATAGGTATGTCTTGTTAATTTTAGCAAGGAACCTTCTAGAAAAGAAAGATTCCCTAATTAAGTTAATCACCATCTTACTAGTAACATCCTATGTGCTACTTTCCTTACTAGTTCATCCATATAATTTAGTGGGAATGAGTTCTTTAGGGGACTTCTAGGATATTCAAGTATATAGGAGACCTTAGTGTTAGTACCTCATAGTTTCTTGTAATGTTCATAGGTAGTTTCCTTCGATTTCTCTTATATAGAGATGAGATTCCCTTCTATATTTACAAGGGATGTAATTCTATTATAGTTTCTCTTGGCCTAGATTGTCTTGAAGAAGAAATTGGAGTTCATGTCACCCTACATTAACTAGCTAATTCTATATTTCTTCAATATTTATAAATTGTAGGTTCCTAAGGTAATTGCATACATCTTTAGCTCTATGCTTTACTCCTCTATAAATATAAGGTCTTTAGGATGCAAAGCTAGCTTTTTCTGACACTTGTTGAGTGAGTCAAATGCTTCTTTTTCTCTCAAATCATAGATTCAATTTGATTCCTCTGGATTTTGATCAATTAATTTTTTATGGCCTTAAGTTTAAGAAGGCATTTGTAAACTTGAGAACCTTCAACCTTAAAATTGAGGCCCTTGTTTACCGCCTCTTTAAAGTTAGGATATTGCAATAAAGTATTGTAAAATATGAAATACGAATTTCTTTTGCCTTATTCAATCTTGATCTGAATACAAATAGAGGAACAATCCAAGGTAAGTTAATTACCAAAGTTAGGTCGTCCATATTGAATTCACCATACAATTATCCAATTTGTTTTGTAGAAACTAGTTGCCTATTTTCCTACTATTCCAAGTATAAAGTCTCCATGAGAAGTTTAAATTAACCATCTCTTGTTTCCTTGTGGGTTGGGATAGCTCTATAATTTTTTGTCTCAATTTTCACCTAGAGCCCTATGCTTCCATTGAAGAGAGGTTGTAATTGAATTCCTCAACAAGGAGCTATAGAGTAGTAAGATTAGTACCTATAGATTTTAAGTCTCCATAACTTCCTTCTTTTAAATTCCTAGTTAGATATATAGATAATAGTAATGATAAAAGGGGGTTTAAGATTGTTTTAAAAGAAGATAACAATTAATATATTAATCAATAAATTCTATCTTTATATAACAAAAATAGTAGGATACAATGAAATGATTATCCTTCCATTGAAGTGAATATCGTGATCTCTTATTGTCATCCACTTCTTATTTAAAAACTAGATACCCTTTTGGAAAATTTCCTTCTTTATTTATTTTTCAACTAAACCAATGAAATAAGGCCTATTAAAGGATAAGTAATAATTAAGAGTCAATTACTTTTTTAGGGTATTTAAGCCCCTAACAATCCAAACTAGGAGATTCATGGGGAGGGGAAGAAATTGATTTTTTATTTTTAGTTTTTCATCTTTTTATGCACTTGTTGGTATGAGGCCCAACTGATTTTATATTAATATTACTGTACTAGCTAGGTTCTTCTACTTTCTTAGTGGGAACTAGTTGATTGGCTAATTATTTCTCCTTTAGATCCATTTCTTCCATAAGAATAGTGCCATAATATAATTTCAAGTGATTTTCATCAACTAAAGATAAGCTTTTCCCATTAGGGGGTGCCCCATATGGTTTTTGAAATGTAGGGGACTAGCTTTGTTTTTGTTAGTAGTGACCTTTGGAGTATGTGAAACTACGTCTTCATATGGAGTAGGTGGAAACATCTTCTTCTGCCTAGAAAAGGGTTTAAACTCCTCATTTGGCTATGGTTCCTTATTATTGACTTTCCACACCATAATTGTATCCTTCTTTTTAGGCTTCCAAAGGTAGGTAACCTTAACATAATCCTCAATCTATTGTCTCTCTTCATTAAACTTCACAATTTTACAAAATCTGGTGCATCTCTCTCTATTTCCAACTCTATATAGACATGTGCATGACCAATACTTTTTAAATTAGTCATGTTTTAATCAAGACTAAGGAATTTCCCCTATTAAGCTAACAATTTAGCTGTGCTTTTCAGATGATTAGCATTCCAAAAGAAATTTATAAATATTTGGCCAAATTGGAATGGACCTTAACCTAGATCTATTCAACCTAGGTACTTTATAAATAGGAACTCATTTTGGTCACCATTTTAAATTACACCACTTTTTAACTTTACCTTTTTAATAAAGTTAGTGGAGTGCATTTATTCTATGCTCACTTATTCACACACTTTCTCTTTTTTTATATGGGATAATGAAAATTTTAAAAAGAATTCAATTCTAACTTAATTGTATATACAACTTATATAGGAGGTATCATAATATAGATCAAGTATCCTTTTTCAAAATTATTAAGGCAAATTGAAATCAACCCAAACATCAAATCTCATAACTATTTTCCTAAGCAAATCAAATAATAATAATAATAATAATAATAATAATAATAATAATAATAATAATAATAATAATAATAATAATAATAATAATAATACAATTTATGATGAATATTCTTGATCAATATTCTTTCAAAGTTAGAAATTATTCCATAATCATTCCTATTAAGCTAACTATAAAAAAGTTGATAAGCATAACAGTTAATTCACTCACCCATATTTAATTTATACATTGTCTTTAATATACACAAATAACAATAATAAAAAGTAATGGAAGCATTGGAAAGGAGGTAAGGATGATGGGCACTCCTATAATAGTAAAAGAATTGTTAGCCTCGTCTATCATGACCAATCTCCATTTTAGGCCAGTGAAATATGTGATTTACTTTAGCGTATAGGGATGATGTGAATTTATAACTTATAAAATTCCATCAATTCTAATATCAAATAGTTAAATTATAATCTAATAGTAAGAGAACATCAAAATATACACAGAACCATAAGATACTAAATTAAAGGAAAAACACTTAAATATTTGGTTTCCTCCTAACAAGTATTTCTTTATTAGTATTCAATAAATAGGAGGAGAAATTTGCACTTAGAAGTTGTGTAAAAGCAGTGGAAATTAATTACTCAATCTTGAAACTAAGATTAAGAATATATGGCGTAACAATGGTAATATGAATTTAAGATTCTTTAATAATTCAATGCTCTCTAGAAGGTACCATAATAGAATTGATTCTATTAAAAATGAAGAAGTTCTTGACCATCCTACTTTGCACTCACTCGATACCACCTAAATGTAGCGCCCCCTTACTGCAGGGTACACACCGAGATATCCGGAGGTCATTCCGATATGTATCCTACAATACGAGCACGCCACGTTCGATCACTACACTCACTTCACTTAGCATGGTATCATAAGAAAATCACAATTTTTTTTTTACTCACTTTTTCATCATTTCATTACAAAAAACAGAAAGTCTACATTGTCTTTCCAACCTTTACTATATGTACATCATCCAATCCTAATACAAAAATACTGCAAAGAAGAGGAAAATATACAAAGTCTATTTAATCTGTCCAAAACTCCCAGCTGACCGACCTTTGAGCCATGACTTCTCTTACCAATCACAATCTACAAGGCTTGTTGGACCCAAACCTGTTTCTTTATTATATTAAGCATGATTAAAATTGTTTTGAGGTCTTGGTAAGATTATTTGTT
>JANKYE010000002.1:21212632-21224165 GCA_032467995.1 Erythroxylum dillonii
GTCACTTGCACAACCCCTTTATGTAGTAGAAGAATCTATTATGTATATTTAAGATAAATTATTTCATATATTATAAAATTTATGAGTTTGTTCAATATATATGCATCTTGATTTTTAACACTAAATAGTAACAATGTTACTTTATGGCCTTGTTAAGACATGCTTATAACCAAATATTAATTTTTGTTTAAAATATATAGATTTGCCCTTTAAGCCTTTATACGCATATCTTGCATACTCATTGTTTAAAAATTATTGGAACTTCCACAAACGATGCATTAGAGGTTTCTGAAAATTTTAAGCAAACAATAAATGCAATGTATGATTCTTTCAAATTTTGAGGTTAATTATTGAAAAATGTGAGAAGTTTACTTATATTTTTTTAAATTAGTCATAACATTCGCTAATTGCCCTTCTTATTCCTTCTACCATCATTTTCATTACAAACTCATAACATTGTTCAACTTTCCCAGATAACGACTGAGTCTAAGAATAGGTGGCTGCAACGTTGTGGCAAGTTTGATGGATGAAAAAATAAGGAGATTGATAAGAGTGACCTTCTGATGAGTCCAACATTCATGAAAATTAAGAGGTTGATCATGAGAGTGATTACTAAACTAGTTTATAGATATTTATGGTTTTATGAATGTTTTCAAATTTTGATTGGAAATTAAACCGATAAAAAAAGAGGTCTAAAGTTTAAAAGGTTCAACCGATATTAGATTGTTATAAAATATGTTAAAGATTAAATAAAATTAAAAAAATTTAAAAATGGTTAAAAAGCTGGTCCTTACTTGTTGAAAATCTTAAAGTTTAATTAAAAAATTGTTAAATAAAAATTAATTGGTTTATTTTAATTTATAAAAATTGATTTGTTTTCAAACAACATAAATTATTAAATTAAATTAAATCAAAAAATTAAAGATAGAATCGAAAAGTTTCATTCACAGAAATTACAAGCTCTCCTACTAAAGTTGAGATACAAATTTCAAGAATTTTGTGTACAACTAATTTCCAATTTAACGATTACGAACAATCCAGAAAACGTCCTCCATTTGATATTTCGATAATCATCTCGACATAGTTCCGGGTATTACAAATTGAACATCAGGATATAGGTAAGGGTTGGCCATGACAAGTTCACGAAAAGAAATCATCCCATCAACAAAAATTAGTTGATAAGTATATTCCTTCAGCATCAGCAAAATCTGAATACATCCAAAGGGCAGTGTTCGTAAACTTGGTAACGCCACTAAGAAAGTCAGGTTGTCAGCATCTCTTGGATGCTATAGAAGCAGACTCGAGTAAAATCGATGGCATACATTCACAAGGAAGTCACCTTATCGAAGTGGCATCGCTAACGCAAAGTAGGCATCTGAATTCACTGACATCAATAGCTCTATTACAACCACCTCATTTGGCAAGCGACTCTCGAGCCCTCGTTCGATCAAACCTGCTTGGCACAAGCCAATGTCTTTACAATCATTAAAGGAGGAGATTACAACAAAGTAAGTAATCGAAAAATACACTACTTTCTAACCAGGAGTTAACTTTCTTCCGCCATACAGCTCGTTTGTTAAAGGATTGGACGACCAGTGATTCACACCTAGCCTGCTAGTAGGTTGGAACCCAACTATTTTTCCTTCAGTTGAAAAAACTACCTGTATTCAGACACAAGGTCAACAAATGGTTCTATCAAGTGGCAGTTCAAGAGTGACAATTAAAGCAAGATACGAAAGAATTACATTAACATTCCCAATATGCCGCAGTAGGAAGATAACAGCACAAAGCACAACTCAATTGTTAGGTGGTTTTAGTAACATCGAAGTTTGAAAAATAACTATCTAAACGTAAGTCACAGTTCCAAATTAACATGGCTACTGTGAGAGGCAAAGAGATCCTCTTTTTCCTGTAAGGTGACCTGTAGCATAGGCAGGACATACGTAAATAAAGTAAAATGGATTACTTGATAGCTAGCAATACTCTGGGCAGATGATTTCATATCCTCGCCAATTTCCTGTATAGAATCCCAATCTATCAAATCTTCCACCCCACTGGAATCAGCTTCATGGGTAATTTTCAAGTACTGTGGCAATTCACCAATCCAAGCCCCATTACTACTTTCTGTTATGATTTCGCAGGGCCAACCAAAAGCATCCTTTATCTTTTTGATAACCAGGACACAAAGTTCTTGCAACTGTAAAACAAGATCTAATTATATATGTGGGAAAATTTAAAAAGAACCAAAAAAAAAAAAATCAAGAAATCATATTAAATTTTACCATAAGCACCTTTTCACAAACCTAATGGAACAATCCATTGCCAAACATGTTTTTACAGGGAAGAATGAAACTATGATTTTATACCAAGGTGTAATACTTTAAAACACACTCCTCTGCAGTACATAGATGTAAACTGCTTGTTGCAATGGAACAAACACGTATATGTAGTTGGCAAGATTATATATTACCCACCTTTGCATCATTGAGTGCTTCATTTACAGGATACCTAACTTTGTCTGAGGTCGCGGCTCTTGTCTCTTGTGGGTACTTAAACCCATTACGTAAATGAGGAAAACAAAACTGACTAAGTACACTCACAATAATGAGAAAAACTCCACTTGCAAGACCAAGAGACAAGGTACTCAGTAAAGAACTGTTACTCTGTAAAGAAAAAGAGGGATCAATAGCATCAGTTATTATAGGCTAAAAACAAAGTTAAAACAACACAATTGTAGTTTAGCTATAATCATCACATGTAAATCACAAGCATTTCTGAGGATGCATTTGGAAACAAGATTGTACCCTGCTACCCTAAAAAGAATTAAGGTATATGGGCATGAAAAGGAAATCACACGAGTTAAAGTTCCAAGAGTCATAAATAGGAAAAGAAAAAGAAAGGAGTTTGAGTTTAAGGAAATGGGAAACATTGACAATAGATCACGTTGAAATGTTATTAGCATCCCAGCTTAATTAGGGTACCAAAGAATAGGATGCTTTAAAACTTCAATAACGGTTCCTGGTTGAATCAAATATCATTAGCAATGACATGAAGATAGTATTTAGGATGGCTCGTTGGTTTTTCACATGTTAATGATCCAGAATAGAAAAGGCAGACAAGTATCATTGGAATACCTTTCTGTTGGACAACCTAACAAATTTTGTCACAACACCACAAGACAGATCTTTATGGGGCAATGTGTATGTATCTTCATAAAACATATCTAATATCTCAGCCAATCCAACCTACAAGAACGAGAGAACTTAGTAAGAAAAAGAAGACAACAAAGCAACACGAAATCCAAGTACAGATAGGAATGACAACTGGAGCCCTGCCTGGCCCAAAGTCAACGGGCCAGATCGGGGTTGATGGACTTTGGGTCAGCTCAAAAGCCGACCAGCCCAATCCCCTCCAGCCCGAGTGGAAAGCAACAGGCATCAGGCCCAGACCACTGCCATATTCTATAGCCCAGTGATGAAAAATGGTAAACTACCATTTGGGTGTGTGTCAAACGAACTTCCCAAGTATTCTCAGCAGCTTTTCTCCAGCCTTCAAATTTTACATGCTTGAAATTATCAGCATTAATTTGCATCCTGTAAGCGGGAACATATTCCCTTGCCCAAGAACTGAATTCAGGACCACCAATATTTTCCAACTTATAATGCGCTTCTGGCACCCACCAAGTGTACTTATCCCTCATTTTCAATCCATTATACCTCTTCTTTGCCAAATTAAAACTCTCTAACAAATTCTTGGCATTTTCAATTATCTCATCGTCAGACAATTTATAAATGGTGACTGAGTCGCCGCCGGGCACAACCCTGTTAGGTGTTTGAAACCACTTGAAATAATGACTTGAATTGTCCCCCAACCGATCGCCAAGGAAATGACTTTCCGTGTTTTGAAGAGCAGCAGCACAAATAGCTTCCGTAAGCAGAGATGTAACCTTTTCATCGGATGCACTAAGGCGGAAGGAGACCTGCTGATACGCAATTGCATACATAAGGAAAACCGAAGCCATGAGTATGAAGTGGGCAACACCACACAACAGGAACCAGACTACAGTTAACTTATTCGACAAAATAGCACCAATAACAGCTTTCCAACCTCTCTGGGGTTTTCAGGATCCTCCATGTTCCTCATAGAACCGGGACTAAACACAACAAGTTCAAAGTTCCAAAGTTGTTGCAAAACCACTTGCCTAAATGTCATAGCTAGAATATTCTGCGGCGTAGTCACTGAAAGAACATCTTCTTTCAGAGAACTTCTAAGTTTTCTCGCTTTCTCTTTCACTTTCTTTGCAGGCAAAAACTGTAAATTTAATCAGAAAATGAAAAGAAAGAAAGAGAATTAACTTCTAGATGATTCAAAGCAGGTAGAAAAAAAAGCCGAGTTGCTTAATTTATGAAAAGGAAGACGGACCAATCGAGTAGAGACGGTGGCGTGGTCATCGCCGGGGCCAGGGAAAACAGTCTCCACGACCATGACGGGAGCGCCGGATCGAATGTGGTCATCAGCGGAGCGGCCTCCATCGGCTGCGGCGGCGGTGAGGGCTTGGTGGTAGGAAACGGAGCCGAATAAGCTGAGGCGAGAGGAGTCGTTCTCGAAGGTTCTAAAACAAGGGAGTGTATTGTCGTTGGGTTCAGTAACGAGGCGGAGGATTTCGTCAGTCTGTAATGTGCAGAAGAGGGCTGGGTAGTGAATTCTGGAAATGGACAGGGGCTGTTTGGGAAGAAAAAAAGCGTTGCCGCTAGCGAGGGGATGGGATGGAGGGGAGACAAGGCGTGGGAGATGGTAAAGACCGGTCATTATGGATACTTCTCCAGCCCCTTCGCTCTCGCTTTAGGGATTGGCTTTAACTTCTGAGTTTATTCAATTATAGTTATCTTGTAAGGTGAGGTTCCGATACAATCAAGTCTCTTGTTTAGTGCTTCTTTGAATGTGCCATTGTATGAGGTCATACTTTGCAAAACATTTAGTTTAGGGATGTTTCTAAAAGATGCAGCGTCAATCCAATAATCATTCTAAAAGTTTTTAGTATCCCCATTCCTAATTACATATTTGATGAATCATCTAATAAATTCCCTAAATTTGAGCAATTACAATATAGTTCACGAAGCTTTTGTTTTAATAGTGAGTTTCCAAAAACTATCTTGCCTCAAGAAATGCACACAAACCCATTTAGACCAAAGAGCCTCATAATGGGTAGTAACTTATTAGAAATTTGATAAAGTAGATGCCTAAACCCCTTTCCTTTTTGGGGAGGCATAGCTTTTAACAACTAACTTTGGTAAAAGTTTGTTTGTTTGAATCCCCTAACAATAAAAACCTTTTTCGTTATCTTCTTTAAAAATCTAATTATACCGATATGGATTAGCAGATGCGAGGACTAAAAGTCCTGGAGATTACTGATCACTGAATTTATAAGCTGAACTCTTCTAACTTGAGAAAACGGGTACCTTTCTAGCTTTAGAGCTTATCTGAATAATTTTCTAACTTGAAAGCATTCTCTGAATTTTTTTCTAGAAGTGGGAAGTACTCAGTAAATAAGGGTCTTCTCAAAGTAATGGAAAAACCTCAGTAGTTGATCAGGGGCTTCATGGTGAATTAGATGAGAACCAAGCCTCTAAGTGATGAGCACTCAAGGACAAAATCAACTTACTCTTTTCCTTACTAATGGCAAGACCAAAAAGATGAGTGAATAATTTCAATGCTATTTTAGCATAAAAGTAGAATATCATAAATTGAAAGTTGCTCTCCAAGTATAAAGTGAATGATAGGCAGTGAAGAGGATGTTTCCAGAGAAGTTGAGAGTTTGAGATAAATAATTGAAAGCTTCTTCTAGCATATCCTATTGTGTATTAGTCCCTATCCTCATATCATTCCTGATAGAGGTTATCAGGTGAGAATTCTTCCTTTATATGATCACAAAGTTGTGGAAAAAGGAGTTATTCTATCATCATCCTTAACATATAAACCTCTGAGCTCTTTGTTTCCATATCGAGTGGTTATACTTAACTCTCTGTGAAGTGTACAGTTCAATAATGATGTTTTCTCCTCCTAAAAAAGAGCCTCATCAATGGATGAATTATAAGAGTTTGTCTCTAAATTACAAACGGATCATGACAAGTCTCTTCTAAGACATGACATATCTTGTTTTCAATTATAGAAAACATTGTTGCATTCAGACATGAACTAATGATGGCCGTTTACAATTCAAAAACTAACTCACGTGATTTGTTACGAAGCACCAAGTGTTTAAAGTCATCGTTTTGTAGGATTTTGTTAATTTTAAAATAGACAACGTTGATAAAAATTTCAAATGACAACTAATAAAAGAACATAAAATAAATGATAGTTTTCAAAAATTAGATTAACCTATTTTATATATTAAAACATTTTAATAAATTATTTCAAATTAAATACATTTATTTATTTGTAAATATTCACTTAGTTTAGAGGGTGAGCCTTGGAGCAACTGATAAAGTTATTCTTTTGTGACTAGAAGGTCACGAGTAAGATACAGAAACAACTTCTTTGTAAAATACAAAGGGAAGGTTACGTACAATTGATAACCCTCTCCCGATCCTCGCAAAGTGAAGAGTCTTGTACATTAGGACAACCCTTTTTTTTCCACTTAGTTTATCTATAACTGATATGTTCATTTATATTTATTTTTATAAATTTGAAATTTTATTAAATATTTTGATATATAAAATTAAAAATTAGGTATAAATTAAAAATATATACAACATAAATATAATTAAATTGGTTCGAAATTATAGTTATCTTTCTATAAGAAGTATTATATCAAATACTTAAATATTTACTAATAACTATAATTGTAGTTAATTTATTATAATTCGGAAACATCTCTTTACTAGTTAGAGATAATGTTAAGTACTATTTAATCTCTACAGGCTTTGTGTATCAATGAAATTTTTTATGGATCGTTGTTGTTGTTAATTTATTATGAAATAAAGATATATTTAATTACCTTCTAACTTAAAATTAATTTAATTGTATATATGTAAGTAAAATCTGAATTATTTCACTAATTTTCTCAAGATTAATTTAATTTTAAAAGCTTTTACAGGTATCAAAATATATGCACCTATTTAAAGATATATATTTTTATTAACAATTAAGGATATTTAATATTTCGTCAAAAAAAATTAAGGATATTTAATATTGACTTATTATTTTAGCGCCAGTTGCCGACCAACAAGTGAACAACGTATGGAAGTGCTCTCCTTGAATGCCATACGATTTGTTTTTGAGTTGGGTGTTACTCTCTCTCTCCTGGAGGCAGGCACTTTCTTAATCAATAGCAATTAGGGTTTGTTTACCAAAAAAAAAAAAAGAAGAAACTATATATAGCCATTAGGGTTTCGACTTCCAACTCGTTCGAGAACTAGGTTCAATACCAGGTACCTTTCTTCCCAAATCAATCAAAAACTCTTCTCTTTCTCTGTTTCCCTCAATTTTGCCGATTAATTGAGCTTTTGTTTCAGTCACTTATTTAAATTTCTTGTGGAAGAGTTCTACGATCGGGTCGGTGTTTGCTTCTTCTTTTTTTCTTATGGATGTTCGATGATTAAAGGATTCCGCTTTATGGTTTTAGTCAAAACTTGAGAGGATTCATGAAGGATTGTTTTTCTTTGTTTTTGGTTTGGACGCGAAAAGAAAACCTAACAGATAGTTGGAGGAAAGGGGATGGAAATTTTATACGTATTTAATCATTGTCTTCTTAAATGCAAATTCAAAGCCTTGTCACTCCTACAGGAAGATGCAAATCTTAATATGTATATTGTCAAGTTACATGCTTAAAATTCCCCCTTTCTTTGTGTTTTTATACCCTGTTGGTAAGTAGCAAAATTTCCCCTTTCTCTGTGTTTTTATTCCCTTGTTCGTTATTAGCATATTCATGTTTTTGTAAAGGCGAAGGGTTTGTGTGGTCTTCTCTTTGAAGTGTTAGTCAAGACGTTTTAACGCTTACTATAGTATTTGTATTATAGGAGTTGAGACATGGGAAAGAGGAAGTCCAGAGCAAAGCCTCCACCTAAAAAGAGAATGGACAAGCTTGACACCGTTTTCAGTTGCCCCTTCTGTAATCATGGCACGAGTGTTGAGTGTCGAATGTAAGCATCAGTTCATTTTTATTAATTATGAGATTTCTGACCCCACATGAGTGCATTATAGGCATAGAAGGTGGTAACTACTAAGGTGGTGGCCCCTTTGTCACTATCCGTGGTTGCCCTTGAATGATTGATCTGATTATGGAACCTTCTGCAGTTCTAGGTCTTCAATAGATAGTAATGTTAGAAATGTGTATTGTATTTAGCAGTGGGTGCTTTCTGATATTAACGCCTGCAATTTCTTTTCCGTCAAGACATGCCACAATTTGTACTCAAATTCCTTTTATATCTGCTTGTTCAGTTAATTCAATAGCCTTTTTGTTTGCTTTCTGAAAAGAAACTCTACTCTTTAATTGTCCAGCTATATATTCTGCAAGAATATTGGATTCCCGTAAAGGTTTGCAATTCTTGTAATAGCGATGTTGACTTTTCTGTTCACTTAATTCATACGATTAAGTTCTTATGTATTTATCCGTATTTCTTTGATTCTTTTAGATCTACCTTCTAGGATTAATTTTGGGAATCCTGTATATATTTAGATCTGAATCACTTTGATTTGTTTTTGAATCTCTAGATAGCAATTCCCTCAAGGATGGAACATATTTTCATATTTTGTTGCACATAATTTTTGATACACTTTTTGGATGCATGGCTGAGTAGGAACAGAAAGCATTAATTAGATGTTTGCAAAGATTGTTGGCCATTATTTACCAAAAAAAAAAAAAGATTGTCGGCCATCTTGTTTTATTCTGACTTCTGACATATTATTGGTTTCAGTGATATGAAGAACTTAATTGGTGAAGCTGTTTGCGGGATATGCCAAGAGAGCTTCAGCACAACTATCACAGGTATATATGTAATCTGATATTACATCTTAATATGAAAATTTTGATATGGCACAACTTGAACTGTCCAGAGTACAATAGAAAATGTTGCATTTGTTCCAAACCTGTATTGTCTTTATCTTTGACGTTCTGGTGTTAGTGTTGGCAATAGTTTATGATGTAGATTTGACTTAAAGAGTCATAGGAGCTTACGTGCAATTTGATTGGGGAAAATTATTCAAAAGAAACAGCAAGCTGAACTTATTTTGTAGAAAGATTATGCCTGGAATCTGACAGTTGTCAAAGTAGATAAAAAGTTTATTCCTCGAGCAAAATACAAAGGATTTTGTCTTCACCTTCCTAACACATAGCTGCTGTTGTCAAACCCATTTGTTGAAGCAAAATCAATCTTCTCTGTGTTAACTATTCAATTCAGTTTCACCACAAGGATTTATTTATGAAATCTTATATGAGGTGTTATTACAAGTTGGAATTTAAGAGTGGAGAAAAGTGAGTTTGTTCTTGGATGTTAAATGATTGCAGTAAACATAAAATCGGTTTTTTCTTCCATCAGAGAATCTGTTTGTAAGTTTGTTGCCTAGATTTTTGTGGGTGAAACTCGAGGTCGTCATGCGTCTTCTCCTCCTATTCTTGATATGGGTGAAATACAAGGACATCTTTTTTGATAGACGTGAGTAGAGGAGTGAAGGTGAGCATGATACTGATACGAGGCTTGAAAATTCAGTAACATATTAGGACAGTATATAATTCTTGTGTGGCTTTTGGCCATTAGTAAATATGCTCATTTTTCTGTAATAATATCTGGTTTAACGTTTCTCCTCACTTAATCAGTCAACATTGGTGATCCTCATAGTCAATTGTCCCTTTGACCTATATTTTATTTTTTGAAAAATCGCAATTGCTATATTGGGTTTGGTTTTATTACTGTTAGCTTAATTACTAGATTCCTCTGTTGTTCAACCGAAAAATGTTCGACTCATACCATTTTTTATAATTGTTTTGCAGCTTTGACTGAGCCGAATGACATGTAAGTGCAACTCATCATAAGCTTTTAACTCTCTTTCTCTATCTCGTTCTCGTGTCACATACAAGTTATACCTGATTGCTGTGTGCAGATATAGCGAGTGGATAGACGAGTGTGAAAGGGTCAACAATCTTGATGATGATGGTGCCTAAAAGACAAGGGTTGCCTATATCTCTAATTAATGCCCCGGCTGCCTATATGTAGTGGTATCATTAAGCTTCCTCAAATTGGTGTCTCCGTTGGTTGTGTGCAGATCATTTAGTGTTAATACGAATGTTGTACTTATAGTAGCTTACTAGTTTTATGTAGGGACGAGTGATGTATGCTATTAAAGCAAAGGAAGTCACCTACTGTATTTATATTTGGTATGCATCTTCAAATAATACGTAGTTAAGCCTAATGGACATCAGGCAATAGCTTGATGCAGTTATCTGTCCTATTTGTATACTTAAGTAGTGAAATATAGCTGTAACAGAACGAAAAGTGGAATTAATTACCCTTTGGTTTTGAATCCTTCACTTCCTATCTTATTGGATTTCTCCGTCCTTGTCTCCGTCAGGCTTTGGTGACTTAATGCAAGGGCCCTACAACAAAGTCGTATACTGGATTTTTAAATTTATAAAATAATTTAGTTTCTCATTATAATTAATATTTGAAATCTTGATTTAATAATTTTAAATTAATATAAAAATTTTATTTTTACGCATAATAATAATAATAATAATAATATTTTATGTTTACTCGTATAATTAACTTTAAAATTGACAATTTATTTGTATCCTCATTCCTTTAACTGATACAGTCAATCTGTTACTACTATTAATTGTCACTTCATTCGCATTTTCCACGTATTAACATTGGCTTGCGCAATGAATAAGTTGTACTATTGATATTTTCTTTTCTTTTTTTTTGTCTCCTAGAAGGTGTTCACTAGGCCGAAGCTGGTGACTAGTCTCCTTTCGCGGTACTGATATATCCCTTGTGGGGGCTGCCACTGGCTCAGGAGTGTGCTGCATTTCCAAAGATAAGGATCTAACCCGGAACTTTTTGGTTAAGCGACGAAGGAATACTATTGATATTCCTAATAAGCCAAAAAGGTCTCCCTCCATGCCCTAGAAGTGCAAGTCTCAACTCGAGCATATAAAGAGTGGAGTCAATATTAATTATTTGGGTACAATTCAGGTTATGCAGAAAACTTAATTCCTAATTTGGGTGCAATTCAGTAAACAATCATGAGTAGAGAACAGGTCCTCCGGATCAAAACATAACGCTGCTCGTAGGTTATATGTTGTACTTATGATTATGAGTAGCCAGCCATTGATTAGTCTCTTAAAGTTGGTCAAATCTAAAGTGGTACAGGTTTTGTTATCTTGGTTTACTATTTTTTAGTTTTCCATTTTTAATTTGTAATTTTCAATTTTTTTTGAATAAAAACTTGTTAATGTCAAATATAGTTATATTTTCATATATCAATTCCTTATTAGATAAAACTTAAAGATAAATTATTTTTAATTAACTAAATTTAT
>JANKYE010000002.1:21232640-21244919 GCA_032467995.1 Erythroxylum dillonii
CCATAGAATTGTATTCCACAATCTTTGTAAAATGATGCTTTGTATTTATAGTGGACCCAATGTGGTTCTGTTGTTTTAGTACATTAAATGGTTATTGTAAATTATTGTTGACTGTTTGCAATCACTGAAATACTTCCTTGTAACGTGGGCTCAAGTTATCTACTGTTTATTCTGCGTGACTGAATGTTTTAAAAAGAAAAAATTTATACTGAGTTTCGTCTGACTGATGTAGTACACCACCCTCACGGGGCACGGACTCGGATATCACCAACGATGTCGGGTTCGGGTCTCGTGGGAGTGGGGTGTTACAGTTATACCTAAAATGAAAAATGAAAACTTTGCTTGAAGACTATTAGAGTTAGAAAGATAGAAGGCAAATACTAAACTACGAAATTGGTAATGAAAGTTCTTTTTCTAATGATCAGGATGATACTGGGAATATTGAAGGTGGTATTCCTATCCAACAAGAATGAATTTTTGCACCTACTATAAGGAAGAGAAGGAGCCGTGTTTAATTTTTTAATTCTACGAGCAACTTTTAGAGCTCAACCTTCAATTCATAATACCTTACAATATAAGAAGTAGCTTATAATGTGAACATAATAATGACTAGATGGTGGTATGATATAGATGTTTCATTCAATATTGCTTAATCTTATTTTTACTAGCGTATGATGGATGTTATTGTCTCTTACGATCTCAAATAAAAAGCTCCAATTTCTATTTGTGAAATAAAAGGTTATTTAGATGAAAAAGAATGACTTGGGTAACTTATAAGTATTCAATCATGTATGATAATTGAAAAATAGAAGATATAAGCCTATTATCAAATTTCTGGTAGCCTGCAATTGCCATATTGTAGTATTATACCAAGTTTATTAGGTTGTTTCTTATTACTACTTGATTACCCATTTTATTAAGTTTAGGTTGCTTTAATTTACCTCTTAATTTTCCATTAATTAATTACTGTCGTGATTTTAGTAGAAAGTTAGATAACTTTCATATTCATGCTTAAAATTTTCCCAATTTGAAAATTTCAACTACCTCTATAGTTAATTCTTGATAATGGGCTTGGTTTGTTTATGATATTTTATTACTTCAAAGAAGTAAATTTTCTTATTTCTTAGGAATTGGATAATTGGCAAATATATATATGTAGAGTACTTAGATGAACAAAAAATTTACAATACTAAATCTTATTTAGACTAATATTTGTTCTATGCTTTTAAGGTTTATTTATTCTATTAAATTGATTACTTCATAGATGATATATATAATTGAGGTCTAAGTTATAAATTAGTGGATGGATAATATAAGTGCAAATTTACTTAATTAAAAAATTATCTTTATTTTTTTAATTTACAGTAATATAAATTATATTTCAATACCATTATAGATGCAAAGGTACAAACCTCTCCCACCTTGCTTTTATAGATGACATATTATTGTTTTATAGGGCTGAAAAATATTTTATAAACCTTCTAATGGAAACAATGAAGGATTTTAAAGCAATTTCAGGGTTGAGATGCAACCCAAACAAAAGTTGTTTATATCTCTCTACCTATGTTAGTCAGGAAGCTACCTTTAAAGTAATGGAAATAGCATTGAAGTAAGTTAGGCTGCCTATAAAATACCTAGGAGTTCCTATAACCCAAAAGAGAGTTTGTGCAACTGATTGTAGCCCTTTGATGGACTCGCTCAATAGAACAATTAATCACTAATGCAACAAGTTCCTCAGTTATAGAGCTAGGCTCTTTGGTGCAATCTATCTTGAGCAACATGGCATCTTACTGGATCAATTACCTAGCACTTCCCAAGGGCATACCAAAGGAGGTAGATAAAAAATTGAGGGAATTTCTATGGGATGGATTTAACCACAACCAATATAAAGCCAAAGTGAGCTAAAGCAAGGTTTGTTAACCAAAAAATAGGGTGGTATAGGAATCTACTCGATTAAAACCTCAATAAGGTTTGTTTGGAAAAATAGGGTGGTTATGCAGACAAAAAGAGAAGCTATGGATCAAATAGATCCACAATGTGTATATAAAAGGGAATAACATATAGTTTTTTAAACCAAAGTAGAATATGTTATGGACTTTGAGACAAATCCTCGAAACTAGGTAATGGATGCATAATCTGGTCCTTCACAAAATTGGGAATGGTGATTCAACACTATTCTGGTTTGACAATTGGCATAATAGAGGACCTTTGTATATAATTGAGCAAATCCAACATTTGAAGCTAGTCACCAATCCTAGTACAAAGGTGAGTAAGCTCACTAACAATAACCAATGGAGATGGCCCTATCATTGTAGCAAAAGAATGGAAACAATAATGAACACCCTATCCCCTTGCCAAGGTTCAAACCAGGATCATATTTATTTCAATGTCAATGGAGAAAAGGAATTTAACTCTAAAGTAGATAGAACCCTTCTATAGTAAGGAGTAACCGGTAGTGTAAAGTGGATGAACCTAGTATGGGATAATAATGTCAACACCTCACATGCATTCGTCCTATAGCTAGGGATAGATGGGAGACTAGCAACAAAGGACAAAATTAAGTTTATCAATTCCTCTAAACATTGTGAACTTTGCCATAAGCATCTTGAGATTGTGGGCCACATTATGGTCAATTACATATACACTCAGAGTATTTGGATGAGACTAAAGGGAAAAATCAGCATAAGAAAATCAGCTTTTATATGGAATGAGTTGATAGATTATGCATCATCAATTAGGATGCCAAGTAAGGAAGACTATAAGGTATTAAAAATGAGCTTGGTAGCAATGGTGTATAATCTATGGAAAGAAAGGAATAATAAATTATTTAGGAAGGAGGCAAAAAGTAAGGAAGTGGTATACTGGACATTATTCTCCAATGCAGACTTAACTTATTAGCTAGAGAGATAGCTCCTAAACTCTCTAGGAACATGAAGCGTAAATGGTTACTTAAGAAATACCACCTATTCAATCTATAACTAGGAACTTATAATCATTATATCTTTTGTACTATTGGACCTAGCAAAGGTTGTATATGTTTCCTTTCATTAATGGCTTGCTTTTCGAAAAAATATAGATTATATTAATTCTCTCTTTTCCAATATTGTTAGCTACCCTATGAAATATATTTGTTGCACAAGTTTTGGAAATTAAGGGTCACACGATAAAATGAATCATTTGTAAATATGTAGCAATTAAGGTCTTTTTTGTTTGCATATATAGTTGAAATTTCATATAAAACTATAATAAAGCACATATTATATTTATAAGACATCTTATAAATGTGTTTAAGTGATATGTATTCTTAAACTTTATTAGACAATATACATTCAATTCTTGTTAAAAAGTTGATTTGTTTCTTTTCTTAATTTTACACGTAAATAACTCCACATATCTCATGTCATTAACTATCAATTGGTAACGACGGTTCTTATACTATAAAATTTGAATATACAAAGATGTCATGTCATGTACTTTTTTAGCCTTTTTTTTTTGGCTCTGGATACTCTTTCAAGAATATGAAATTTCTTTAAAGTTCAAATTGTGTGTATGTTATTAGAATTTAATGTCTACTTCTATTTTATTTTAGTTTGAACATTGCAAATTTTGTGATAGTTTTTGTTTAATTTCCTTTTATACATATCTGTGTCAATTATTTTCTTAATAAGTTATGCTTGTTTACTGGTTTATAATAAAGAGGTGCATATGATATTTATTTAGTTTATTGTGCTTGTTTAATTGCATTTATTTTTACAGATAAATGAAGAGAAGTTCAAGTACTCCTATAGTTCAATCTTATTATAGATATTCAACGATCCAACTTGAGTTCATGTTAAATTGGTTCGTGATATGAAGAACCATAATATTTGTTTATATTGAAATAAACATTTGAAAGGTTGATGAATCACTATATTAAAGAAGTATTTAGTTGGGATCAAAGGTAACGTGAAACTTTGTGCGAAAGTTAGTCATGATTCGAAATGAAAAATGAAAAATTGCTTGAAGACTAAAACTAACAGCCAATAGCCATTGGCTAGCTTTTGCTAATCCAAGAAGCAACTCCTCAGTCCTCCTCGTGCAATAATAAGTATATTGCTGTTTTTATTTTAAATCCACAGCGTCAGCTAGTTTTCCATCTCTTTGGTTTATTTTTGTCAATCATAGCCGAAACCAACCATTAAATCTTGATTTGTTTTCTCTTCCTTATTCTAGGGTTCTAACTTCCAATTTATTTTCATAAATGTGGAGGGTGAAAAGGAAAAGGAAAGGTAGGGCAAGAAAGGCATAAATAAAGTGCCTTAGTCCACTACCGTCCACCAGATTCTTATCTTGGAGGCCAGCCACTCTTCTTTGGTGTAGACAATGCAGGCATCTTATTCTTATGTCATAACTCATTAACATCAACACGGTTCTAATGCTCATCTTTCAATCCAAACAACTCCATAAAAAAAAAAAAGGCCACTTTCAGATTTAAAGCCACTTGAATTTTCTGCTACTGTTCGGCAGTGGTGATCAAAACACATACTTCTTTCGAGACGTGCTACATGTATATCCATATAAATTGTTTTCAAGTTTGTTCGTGCACTGGTGATCATATGTCAACATTTTCCTTTGACCACCCTCGCCCCAACAAAGAATCTTCAGTCTCCCCAATCCTCAATCTAAGTAAAGAAGCATATCATTATGAATTAACAAAAGCATACAAGGAATGAGTCCATGTTCATCTTTGCTTGTGTACTTAATCAATGGTTAGCCTGATTTAACAACCATACACCATATTCTTCAACTTGGCAACAATTTCTCAAACTAGTCCAATTAAACACAAGCTATTCATGTTAATAAAAAGCTCCATCATTTGCTATCTAGGTAACAAAAAATCAATGATTTAATAACTATTAGCTCCAGAATATTTCTGTATGTGCTCTTACATATTATCTGAGCCAACGCTTTGATGGTGGTTCTGCCACTAAAATGTAGATATTGTCACTCGATGCCCAAGTTCCACGAAGGAAAGACTATTCCAATCAGAACCCATGTGAGAAGTTATAATATGGTCATATGTATATCTTATCTAAACAGTACAAAGTTGTCACTTTGGGCGATTTTGACAATGAACTAACGAAAGTTGTGATAATTGGTGGCTTGTTGTTCGAGCATATTTGTGATTATCTAAAATTCTTAAACCGCAGAACTAACGGAAGTTGTGATAATTGGTGGCTTGTTGTTCGAGCATATTTGTGATTATCTAAAATTCTTAAACCGCAGTTTAACCAAAATTTTCTATAATTACATCATTAATTAACATATTTTCACTAGTTTAAAAAATATCTTTATCAATCACAAAAAATATCTGTACAAACATAACTATCGCAAACTGTAATATTTAAAAGCATATACAATAAAACAATTGTTGACTCCATTTAAACTCTACACTGATAATCACATGCATTGAAGTTATCGACAATTTCTCTATCTCTTAAAAAAAGCGGTAAGAAGTAGGTTGCCTATTCAGTAAGAGTAACCTAATCATACCCATCAAATCAGACAATTCAATACATATTGAAAATAGAAAATAATAAAATATACATATAATAATAAAATAAATAAGTAATATTCAACTAGTCCAAACACTCAATTAATATCCATAATTATATAATTATTAATTATTAATAGTAATATTATTTTTAATTATTACCAGTTATGTTTACTTCTTTATTAACTAAATTAACTGGTCTTACTTAACCTAGTAGGCTTACATTAAATGGTCTACCAGCTCATCTATAGTTATTATAATTATTCACAAAGCGAAAACTTAATCAGATATGTAAACATCATCATAAAGTACCTCAATCCCTTAATGTAGTCTAGTACCTCAATACAACCCCAGTATTTAACCATTTGCATAAGATATCCCTAAGACTTATGATACAACGGTACTACTCCAATACCTAGACATCGACATTGTGTATCTTTGAGCGCCACAACTCATTCTTATCTCAACAACCCATCAATCTATGAATATCAAATATGACCTATCCTAGACAAGCTCCAAATTTACAACTTTTACAGTCTATCCTCAAACCATTATAAAAAAGTTTCTATCTAATTTCATGCACTTGATTTATAACCAAATCTAAGTATTTTTCTAGACTAAGGTACCTCTTTGAAAGAATTGCATACTTTTCTTTGTACTTGGGGTTTTTGAACTTTAAATACGGATGATTGTCAATGGATTCGTTTCTTAGTAGCTTTGTGGGTTTCTTGCCTTTGGAGGAGGATGAAGCCCTTTTACTCATTTTTTTGGTCTTGAGCTATTTCACCACCTAAAACACAAACAAGACAAACAACCACCAAAAACACAAAGATGAAGTACTAAAAAATGTGGTGCTTTGAGTGTGCTTTGCTAATTTGTAAGTGTATTGTTTGTAGGTCATTTGAGTGGCTTTTTTGGGAAACTAGATGAATGATTTTTATGTAGTGTGAAGTGCAAGCGTTTGGGCTTATGAAAATTTTTATTTTTGATCATTAATTTGAAAGGAATAGATGTGGTTGGGATTTGCGGTTTAATTGGAAGAGGAAGCTGAAGTTGAAAATGGAGAAGAGAAGAGAAGAGGAGCGTTCAGTTTTGCTTCCCACCCTTATGTTTCTTATTATTTTTTATTTTTAAATGTTGATAGTCACTAGGGACTATATTGTGGAACCAGTGAAATAGACACCATTCACTGCACAGTGTGAAACTAACGATTCAGACATCTTTTTAGGCCACGAGCATGAATGACAAAACCTTACCCATCTTGGTCCACAGCTAAAGTGTCACACCAAATTTCGTATGTTATTTTTGCTAGCTGTAGCCATAAACCTCAGCACCATGGCTAAGTCTCAATGGCTCCCTGTAAAAACTCACATCAAATATATATTAGACCTCAAGTATTGCATAAAATAAACTAAAAAATGTATAAAAATGCATGATGTGACTAAAAAGTGAAATAACACCAATAACGAACATCATTATTATCATCAACACCCAATTGAAGTCATGTTAAGGCGGGGAGTTTACGAAGATCTAATAGTATATAGCTTTACCCGAACCTAGTAAAGAGGTTGTTTCCGATAAATCCACAAGTAATGCATCATGACAATACTACAAAATTATAAATGAATTTGCATACATATATAAAAATAAAATAAGTAAATAATTAAATCAAATAAAAATATAATAAAAATACAAAAATAAAAATAAATAATTAAAAAAGTTAAGGCAATACAAAATAACATACGTGCAGAACATGTCAATGATTAATAATAAATGGTAAAATAAAAATACATATAAGAAAAGACCCGTACAAGAGTAACTCTAGCCATGCCTGACACTACATTAATTAATAATTACGCTAAGTAGGAAACTAAGTTAAACTAACTAGGAGGTAACTACGACGTAGTAAATGCAAAGTGTTGGCCCCTGAATTTTTTTTATAAACATGATTAAATTAATTTTGGGGCCTTGCTAGATTAGTCATGTTGGAATTAATTAGCATGTTAATATGGGTAAGATAATATGACATGGGCTAAGGGCTTTGAACTATTAAAGTAATGGGAGAGTGTAAGGCCAATTTTGGCAAGTTACTTAAGTTTAAAAACCATAAGGCATTAAAGTAAGGGCAAGAGAGACCTTATGCAATCATTAATGGTGTAAAACAGACGAAAATGGGGTGTCTTGTATTTGGAAGAGCGAGAAAACGAAATTGAAGAGAGAAGGGAGAGTTTCGTGAGTTTAGGGAAAGAAAGAAGAGCAAGCTAGGTTTTGATTTTTCTTAACCTTCAAGAGGGATTTTGAGAGTGATCAAGAAGGGAAAAAGGAAGAGGAAGATTAGAGCTTCCATTAGAGCCAAGAAAATCATTGTTTGGTAAAGATTTAAGGTAAGTTGATTTTAATCTTTTGGAGTTTTGAAAGGTTTTTGGTTCAAAGAGCTTAGGGAAGGTACGGGTATAAGTATGTCAGGATAAATTTCATGTCTTTGGTTCTTTGGTTTTTCCAATTTGAATTCTTTGGATTTGGAATTTTTGTCAATGTTGAAGAAAATCAATAAGGACAAGAGGAGCAAGAGGAGAGGCATAATTGAACAAGCCATAATCAAGGACTTCAAGGTGGGTTTCACTTTTATAGTTAGGTGATAAGCTAATAAAAGTTTTCTGTCAATAAATGACAGTAATTAATTTTGCAACCACCTCATTCATGTGCATTTAATGTTGTTAAATGCTGCCAGATTGTCCTACATGCTAATACATGATTTGTGTGATGATTTATAGAAAGTTGTTTTTAAGATGATTCTTTGAAATGATGCATAATTATGAAACCATACTTTTGGAAACGGTTTTTAAGATATAACAAGCATATGAAAGCCAAGTTTTCAAGAGATTGTGCCTTTTTGGGCATCAAGCTTACAAGATTTTGAAATCTATGTGTTATGTGGGTTTATGGTCGTCCCTCAAGAACCATCACGTGCACATTGACCCAAATATAGGCTTCTCCCGCCTGCCCACTAGTGGCATGCAGCTCCCTCAAGGACTCCTTCAAGAATTTATTACTACACAGGACCATTTCATTGGAAATATGTAATGTGTCATGTTTTGGACTTACCCAAACCATTTGATGTGTTTATATGTTTATGACAAGTTGATAAGAGTAATGCATTTATGATTTGCATACACATGAATTTCTGCATTGAAAATGTTTTTAAAATGTCTTTGCTTGTTACAAAATATAAAATTGTTTCCCACGGGTTTTAAGCTCACCCCCACTTTCCTCCTCATAAGCAGGTGATGAGCAAGAGATTGAGTAATCAAGGGCCAAGGCATCACTCCACTTTTGAAATTTTGCTGTAATTTAAGCTAATCTTGTAAATCAAGGCTTTAATTGCATTTTGAGCAAATTATTGTTCATGTATCTTTTGTATTTTGGGTTTTTTTTGGAACATTGATGTATTAGGGGCATGAAATACCCACTAAAGCTTTGTAAAACTATGATCTTTTGATGATAATGGTTTATGATTTTGTTTTCGCCCATAATTCTCAAGGTTGCATTAGGGGAAAATTCGTGTACTGACTTCAGGGAAATACATCTAAGTCGAAAGTTATGGTCCTTATGAGTGGAGATGCTCTAGAGAGAGTAGAAAGTGATTTAGAACTTTTGGGGATGGGAGGAAGACCTAGTGGGGTATCTTCGTATGATGACCTTCTGCACGGTCTTAGTTTTGCTTCAGTCTTAGTTTTGCTTCCTTCTTAGTTTTACTTCCATCTTAGTTTTTCTTCTGTCTTAGTTTTACTTCTCTCTTAGTTTTACTTCTCTCTTAGTTTTGCTTCTGACACGTGTCCAGATGTCACTTAGGACGTCAGGCTCGTGACCCACGAGGGTGGGGAGTCCAACACTTATGGTATCAGAGCGATTAGGTTTAGGTCCATGTTTGGGACTAGGTTTTGGAGTATCCTAGGTATGAAATAGGTAGCTTAAGACATGAACGTTTTAATTTGCTTCTCATGATTTGAAATTGTTTTATACGATTTGAACTGTTTTACATACTTTAAATTTTGTTTTGTATAAACTAAAGATTTTCAAGTGTTTTCTATTAAAAGAGTGAAAAATGCCGCCTCGAAGGAGAACTCGAGGAGCTCTGACTCGATTTGGCTCTCGCCAAGGGAGCACAGATGAATCTTATGTCCCGCAAGATGTTGGGTCACACCCTGCTCCTAATCTTGAGGCACCTAGTGTGCAGAATGAAGTGCCACCGCCTTCTCCTCCTATGCCATCTATGGATCCGCAGTTCTTTCAGGCCTTTGCCCAAGCTTTCACATATGTCATAGGCCAAGGGTCGCAAGGCCTAATGCTGGCTCTAGTGGAGAGGAGAGGTCAGTATGATAAGCTCTGCAAGTATGGAGCTGTAGATTTTCACGGGACTACAAATCCTGAAGAGACTGAAACCTGGTTGAAGAGGACCGAGAGGGTTCTGATTCAGATGAAGTGCTTTGATGAGGAAAAGTTAGATTATGCAGAGAGCTTGCTACAAGGAGATGCTCCTCATTAGTGAGAATCAGTGCCCCACAGTCAAGTGATGCCTCCGGTGTTATCCTGGAGAGATTTTGTGGACGTTTTTAGGAAGAAGTACCTTTCAAGGGTGTATATCTAAGAGAAGGCTAGAGAGTTTCTAAATCTCACAGAGAGACCTGAGTGTGAGTGAATATGAGCTGAGGTTCACCCAGCTATCACGGTATGTGCCCAACATTGTTGTTAATGAGGAGGATAAGTACCGCAATTTTGAGGAAGGACTGCATTTGGGGATTAGGGAGAAAGTCCTGATCCATAGTTTCTGTAACAACCAACAATTGGTAGATGCTACACTCCAGGCTGAGAAGCTGGAGAATATCAGATATGAAGTGAGCAGGAAGAGGAAGAACAGGGAGCAGTCTACTAAAAAGGGGATGAGTACTCTAAGGCATGAGAGGAGTACAAGGAGTTACCATACTTAGAGTGAAGTGGGAAGCAGTGGTCCTATCAAGAACAAGCAGGCAAGAACAGTCTTGTGGCAAGCCTCGAGTGTAGGAGGCACTGGAAGGACAGGGAGGAGCAAGTACACAAACCCTCAATATGAGCATTGTGGGAAGCTTCACTAGGGAGAATGTTTTAAGCTACTTGGAGCATGTTACTGATGTTGAGAGAAGGGACACTTGATCAAAGACTGTCCCCAAGTAACAAGGCAAGAGGAGTTCCAGATGCAAGCCCCAAGGAGAGTAGAAACTGTGGGAACCAGACTAGTCACAGAGGTGGTAGCTTTGGAACTACAAAGAAGACTATTCCTCTAGGGAGGTCAAGGGGTCAGGCACAGGCTAGGGTTTTTGCTATGACTAGAGAGGAAGCTACAGCCACACCTGAAGTTGTCACGGGTTTGTGTTGAACCCCGTTTCTAAAGCCCAACAA
Organism: Erythroxylum dillonii; assembly: GCA_032467995.1. Taxonomy (NCBI): domain Eukaryota; kingdom Viridiplantae; phylum Streptophyta; class Magnoliopsida; order Malpighiales; family Erythroxylaceae; genus Erythroxylum; species Erythroxylum dillonii. The sequence goes on from JANKYE010000002.1 coordinate 21,243,610, forward strand.
TCGATCCGGAGTTAAAAAGCATAAGTGGGTTCCTTGTAGGGTTATTTTCAATGAAATCTCTTTAACCCTCATCGTTCCATACTCATCCTCATAACATCTCAAGACACAAAGGCAAGCCCACACAAAGCAATCACAATAATTACAATTTACTTCTTAAAAAATGGTAGCTTTTAGTCTTTAGTTCATTTAGAAACAAAACCACCTCATTCGGAGCTCTATAGCTTAAGATATGCTTAAGAAACCAAAGTATGTTCATGGCCTAATCATGCTCTCCTAACTGACCCCTTATTTTATGTCAATTAAACCTTTTCAATTCAACACTAAAGGCTATAAATTTTTATTTGAAGGTAGAAACAAGTGTTAGAAATCTAACGCCTCAAGAATCGCCTCAATCGAAGGTCGGATGAAGAAGTTATGGCCAAACGAATCCAACATGTTCATGACCTTACTCACATTGTACATACCTTGGTGCAATTGCCATAACTCTCACTAAGGATGTTGGATTGACTTCGTTTTTGAACTTTTTGAAAGTAGACTCCTAAGGATACAACTTTTGTGAAAACTCAAAATTGAAATTCTGTCATTTAAAGGGTCATAACACACTAACCGTGTAACCCAACACGGACAGGCCGTGTAACCTTCGGGTGTAACAGTGCTCCTGCGCTGCAAACACACGGGCTATGTGATTTTACACGGGTAGACCGTGTAACCTTCGGGTGTAACTAATTTTCAACTCTCCAAGACCCCTACAAAGGATCCTAAACCCATCATAGCATCCCTTTTACCCATAATCTTGCCAAATTCAACTCTTTCTAGTCCGATAATGCTTCCTATACTCTAATTGTTCGGGAAACACATCCTATACGACATCCTAACTTGTAATGATCATAACTTACAATTCCGACATCCAAAAATTGCATACTTTATAGCGTTGGAAAGCTATAAAGACGAACTACAACTTTCATGAAGGCATATTTGGCTAATTATACGTAGATCAATACAGTTTTCCCTTGGAAATCATCATACACATTTTACCTTCCTGAAAACTTGGAATTTATCCCAACTTCACTTCCTCTTTACAATATCATTCAAAACAATTCAACTTCCAATTGGAATTCATCCAACACTCAACCTCAATTCATATGACTCCTCATCTTCAATAACATCTTATCAATCACAACAAATCCTATCTTTCTTTTCCATAATTCACTTATATATATAACGATAGTTCATATTCAAAGTTCATTCAAATACATCTAATTCCAACTCAACTCATATCATCCATACACAAATCATATTTCATTGACATC
>JANKYE010000002.1:21263266-21273312 GCA_032467995.1 Erythroxylum dillonii
CTTATTTATGATGTAAATGAAATATGGAATTGTGTATGGTTTGAAATGTAAATTTGTTTTATGGATGACTATGATGATTGTGGAGCATGAATGGTTGGTATATATGTATATATGTATACATAACAATGAGATATTATGGAGAAGATACATAGGAATTTTGGATGATGAGATGTGACTAAATGTGACAAGTCAAATGAACTAAGATTTAAGAATGGATAAAGATAAGTTAGAATTCAAATGGTTATAAAATGAGGTGAAGTTGAAAAATGACTTAACTATGGATGTGGTTAAGTTGGAATTAAGCTCACTTAAAGAAGTTATCAACGTGAGTTGATGATTTTGAGTTTGAATTGTTATGATATGTATGTGTATATAAGTGAGATATTGTGGAAAAGAAAATAGGAATTTTGAATGGATAAGAATGATGTTGGAATAGAGGAAGTAAAATTGGGAAGGTTTTGCAAGTTTTCACAAGGATAAGATGTATGTGAATTCTAGGGAAATTATGGAATTTTTGAGGTAGAATTAGCCAAAATTGTCTTCATGAAAGTTGTAGTTCGTCCTTTTAGCTTTTCGAAGCTATAAAGTTTGTAAATTTTGGATACCTGAATGAAGAGATATGTATGTTACAAGTTATGATGTTACATAGGATTGTGTATAATGATAGCTATGATGATTGATAGGAAATGGTGGTTTTGATGAACCAAATGAGTTGAGATTTGAGAATTTTGTAAGATGAACTTGATGTTTGAGTTGTTATGAAGTGTTTAGGCCTTAGAATAAGTGAATTTGTGAAGATTATAAGTGTATATAGTGTTAGGATGAAGGTTGGAACCTTTGGAGAGGCATTTGAGGACTTTAGGGAGCCCCAATGTCCATTTAACGGACATAGCGGACCTTCTCGGGTGTAAAAACACCCCTTGGCCAGTCTATGTCCGTTTAACGGACATTCTCTGGTCATTTTGGCCTCCTAAGCCCGATGCATGTCCATTTAACGGACATTCACAGGACAAATGACGATTTTTGACACTGTTAGAGGCAGAATCAGACTTTGTGGTCTTCATGAAAGTTGTAGGTCTAGATTGAAAGTTATGGCGATCGCGCTAAGAGACGTTCAAATCGATTTGGGGTATAAGCATGGTCTATTCGTTTGGGCATAACTCTGTCATCCGACCTCTAAATGAAGTGATTCTTGAAGCAATGGATTCCTAAGACATGTATATTTCTCTCCATGAAAATTTGTATCATTTGGAGTTGATTTGAGAAAGTTTTCATTAAAGTAAGTGGGAGGTCGGTTAGGAGAGCAAGATTAGGGTTTGAATAAACTTGAGCTTTTTAAGCATATCTTGAGCTATAGAGCTCTGATTGAGATGATTCTTGCCTCAAAACAAACTAGAGACTTAGAGCTATAGTTTCTTTGAAGAAGTCAAATTGAAATTATGGTTTGAAGATTTCCCAATTCTGTTCCCAAGCTATAGAAATGAGTTCAAGCATGGTGCCTGATTTGTAGGGACATGCCATTGAACAAATTGAGAGTAAATTTTTGGGATGTTATGAGGAAAAAAATTTTTGATAGCTAATGAGGGTTTATTGCAATAACCCTTCAAGGTAATATGCATGCTTAAGTTAAGTATGATGATACTCGCAAGAGTTGGATTCTAGAAATAAGCGAGATCCAACATAGGTGGTATCAAAGCAAGGGGGTTGGGTTCCGGAAACGGGATCCAACACTAATCATTTATAAAACATATGATTTCTTTGCAAGATTTTTAAAATATAAGAAAATTTGTGAGATTGATAAAAATATAAGAGGGTTTTAATTTCTTTTAACGTAATTTTTTAAATTTATACATATAGGTATAGAAAAATACAAAAGTAATAATTTATATATTTTTTATTAAATGAATATATTCATTTTATCATCTGATACTAACCATCCATCCTCTACATATAAGCTTCCAATAAGAACCATTTCATCACCTTGATTGGTAGTTTAACTTAAGGAATTAAGAAAATGTTCCATGAGATTCAAAGACAATATGGTGAATAAAAAGTGTTCTTAAATAATCCAATATCGTATACGAGTTATGGACAAAATCTAGATTTTTCTTCCCATAAATAGCCACATCTAAAAAGTGATACCTTAGTGTGTAAGGCTCCCTACTTTGCAAGGTCGACGGAGGGTTATCAATTGTACGCAACATTCCCTTTGTATTATACAAAGAGGCTACTTCTGTGACTCAAACCCATGACCTTTCAATTGTTGTGTCTAATTTCTAATCATTTTGCTAGCTTTTATATTATGATTTTGGTTAAAAATTTCTATCTTTTAATTCAAATTGAAAGAAATCAGGTTCTATGGAGTTGTTTTTGAATATTACAAGAAAAAAGGAGTAGAGAGAAATTGGGCCAAAAGTCATTCGAATGAGATGATGAGTCACTTGAGTGAGAGGTGTCACTCGGGTTCAAAGAGTTGTCACTCCCATGAAAAAAATTTCAAGTCTTGCAAATTACACTAAGAAAATCACATGAATCACGCAGGATTATAGCTAAAAGAAAAAGAAAAAAAAGAAGAAATATCGAATTAAACCTTATACTCTCTCTATAAATAGATGAAGTTTATAGAAAAAAGGTGACATCGATGTGAGCAACAATTTCTAAGTAGAATAAAATACAGTAATGGAAAAAGTGTGAGCTGAAACCAGGGAGCATAAGCAAAGCCAGTGGGGTAAAATTAAAGGGCAAATACGCTGGGCAAGAGATTCACTGCCAACTCTTCTCCATTTAAGAGTTTTTCAATTCTGTTTGTTAAATTTATTTCTTTTATTTATCAAATTTATTTCTCTGTTTACCATTAAACATGGGATTGAATTTAATGAATATGATGAACAATTTTTATTCCATTATGGGCTGATTGTTTATTCTTGAGAATTAATGGATCTTATTTAATTGATTATACACGATTAAATTACTGTTTGATTGTCTTATTATTTTCTATAATTTATGAACTTATTTGATGTAATAGTGTGGCTAGCTTTTACATTATTTTGATATTAAATGAAGAATCGAGAGAAGAAGTTTAACATTAGATTAAGAAATTATAGACTCTTAAGTTATGAATTATAAATATATTAACTTAAGTGGGTAATTAGTTAGGTTTAAATAATTGATTTAGATAATAGACTTGTCGCATACAAAAATTAGATCAAGTTATTATTTGATTTGATTTTTAAACCTAATTTTTAATTTTAGTAAGACAATTATTCAGTTAATTTGCCTTAGTCATGCATAGGAGATTAAATTAGTGAAATTAATTTCTCAAGAGCTCACTACATTGATTGATCATACTATTCTTTGCCTCTAATTAAATTAGTCTACTTTTAATTTATTTTATTTAAGTTCTTTTCTTAACAAATTGGGTTAGAGTGTTTAGGATTGTATTTGTTTTTATTCAAAGTTAATTTGAGTGGACCAATTTCATCTCTTTGAGAGATGACCCTTGGTATTCGACTATAATTACCTCGTATACTTACAAGTGGGATAGCCTAGGTTTTTAAAACTTATTTTGCCACAGCAAGTTTTTGATGTCGCTGCCAGGGAGGTGTTTAGTGTTTAAACTTAAATTAATTTTGATCTTTTTGTCTTTTTATATACGTATTACTTAAATTAATTTTGATCTTTTTGTTTTTTAATTCATATATTTTTGTCGTGTTATTTTGCTGATTTGTTTTATCAATTTTTGTTGTTAATTCATCATTGTCCTTATTTTGTTTATGCTAGGAAGGGGGTCTTTAGGAGGTGAACTCATTCCCTTTGTTGATAACTTGCATCAAATAAGAGGACCTCAAGGGAACTTTGAAGACAATCTAAGGAACCCAAGCTTAAAGTTCAAGTTAATAACCAAAAAGATGGTTAAAAGGCAATTAGTAATGGAGGAGTATGCCAGACCAATGATTGGTATGGCCACTTCATGCATACATTTAGGAGAGGCAACTAAAAAATATGAATTGAAGAGCATTCACTACAACATGCTACCATCATTCTATGGAGTTCCCAATGAAGATCGTTTAAAGTTTATTCAAGAATTCTATACCACTCTCCAGACATTTCCTTTAGATGGCTTAAGCGAAGATCAACTCAGAATGAGATGTTTCCCATAAAAATTGAAAAATTAAGCCAAGACATGGTTGATGACCCTTCTAACCCATTCATTAACTACCTGGGAGGAGGTGTATAACAAATTCATGGGAAATTCTATTCCCATTACAAGACCTCTGAGTTGCGGACAAAAATAGCTACCTTCACTCAGATGGAGGGAGAGCCATTTCATTAATCATGGGAAAACTTCAAACTCTTGCTAATATAATGTCGACACTATCATTTTCCACTCCATATGTAAAACCAATTCTTTTATGATGGATTGACACAACATTGTTGGTATATAGTGGATAATGCAGTAGGAGGAGCTATTGGAGAGAAGACTACTAAAGAGACAAACAGAATCTTTGAAATGTTGGGAGCCAATTCTCAACAAAAGAGTGTGAGGGGGAGAAAAGCTAGAGTTCATTAAGTGAACTCGAACAAAGAAATGGTCATGCAATTTTTGAGTTAGCAAAGCATGAAAAAATGTTAACTACGAGACCACCGCAAAATGCTTCAAATCAAGATGTATATGGTATAGTTGGAACTATGATCATGGGTTAATATTTGTTTGTATTCTTTTGAATCTTTTGTACCTAAGGAAGAATAAGTGAACTCACTTAATGGTTTTAACCAAGGGTGCGCAATGATCCATATTTGAACATTTACAACCCTATTTAGAGAAACAACCCTAGCTTTGCTTGGAAGACCAACAATCCACCAATGCAACCCCAACCACATTACCAAAATTTCAGAGGCAAAACCAGTTCCAAAGGCAGTCTTTAAATCTGAACCTATTAAGGAAGCATTTTTTGGGGGAAAGTTTGAATGCATTTATTCAAGCAATAGCTAGAAATCGAGAAAAAAATAAGAGATTCGACTCCTTGGAAGCTTTTGTAAAGAGGGTTGAGACTTAAGTAAGGCAACTAGCTGCTTAAATGAAAGATAATTAAAAGGAAAAGTTGCCCAACCAACTTAAACATGACAAAACAATTACTACTCTAAGACTTAGTAAGGTGATTGATCATTATGTTGAGATTCCTTCTAATCTGTTTGATGTAGGTAATTAAGAGGAGGAGAGCCTCATCCAAGAAAAAAATGAATAGAATGAGGTAAGCAATAGGCACGACTCTTCAAGTCACGTTTAGAACGGTGAAAAACTTGAGCATGCAACCCAAAGCAATGAAGGACCAAGACTTCATAAGGCGATTGACCCTTATGGACCACTATTTCCATATCTAAGTCACCTTAAGGACTTAAAACAAGATGAGTAGTTTTCTGATTTATATAACATGCTTTCTAAAGTTAATATTAATTTGCCTTTATTGGATGTGATTAGGAACATTCCAGTTTATGTGAAGTTCAATAAGGAACTAAGCACCAAAAAATGGAAGTTTGAGTCAAACCAGAAGGTGATAGTTTTAGAAGTAGCAAGTGCAGTTCTTCAGCATCAGTTACCCCTTAAATTGAAAGATCTAGAGAGTTTTATTATGAAAGTATCAATGGGTAAAGGCGATGTGGTTAACGATATGCTTGACATTGGAGCAAGTTTAAACCTTATGGCTCACTCTATTTATATAAAATTGGATCTAGGATAGTTAAGACCTACAAACATGTGTTTACAATTAGCTGATAGGTCAATCTGTTATCCAAAAGGAATAATGGAAGATGTGTTAGTAAAGGTTAGGGGATTGATTGTCCCTATAGAATTTGTTGTCTTAGAAATAGGAGAAGTACAAGAGCAAGAAAAGGATCACACCATACTTCTAGGGAGGCCTTTTATGGCCACCACTAATACCTTGATTGATGTAAAGAACGAAAAATCGATTATGACCATTCTAGGAGAAATAGTAGTATTTTCAATCTTTAATGTTGAACCTATTCCTACTACTATTGTTTATGAAAAATGTTCTCTTGTTAATCAAATTAATACTGCAAATCTTGATTTTGTTTTACAAGAAGAAGAAGAAAAGGAGTTGGTGTTGGTTAAAGAAATTGATGAGTGACTAAGCTATTTTTAAGTTAGACAATTATTGTAATAATCACAAGTACATAATGTAGTTGTAGCTAGTATCGGTAAATACAAGTCGATCCTACGAAGACTATGAATACTAGTAATTACCCTTCCTTTATTATCTAGCCTATAGATTGATATTAGATTTTTAATAAAAAGAAAATAAAAACTAAAAGAAAGAAAATAAAATAGGAAACAATAATGAGCACAAAGATAGCATAATTCACGTAGAAAACTATCGTTATCATAAATTAATATCTAGGCTTGAATCCCCCTAAAGTCTTAGCATATTGATCTTTTATCATACAATTGTTTGTTAATTAATTGGACCGTAGAGACTGCGATGGTATGCTAGTAGCTGACTTAGAGTTTACTAATAACTAATCCTAAGGTCTCTAACCGAATTACTCAAGTTAAATCTTACAGGATTATATTACCGGTTTATGAGTCCCTTTATTATTAGGTTTGACATTTATGTCTTCCTATCTCTTAAGTTGCAATTAGCTCCTTCTAATTGAGGTGAATCTATCACACTAGGATTTCTAAATCTCTTTGTATGAAATCAAATTATGATCTAATATCTCAAGTTATTATAACATAAATAAAAGCATAATCAGAACACAACATATCAAACAACCACTCATATTAATAAAAGAATCAAATCATGTCAAAGTATTAACATAAGGTTCATCTAATCTAAATACTAACTGGACAATTGGTTACACATGATCAAATATGAAGTCAAACATACAATGAAAGAAAAATGAATAAAAAACAATGTAATCATAATTCTAAATCTCCCTAATTGTCTTATTTCGAATGTTCTTACGATTTATAGGCTTTATTTTGAATTCCAATGAATTTGTTGATGAGTTCTTCGTGTTTTCCACTTCCTTGTACTGAAATCTTCCCTTTTGGATGTTCTCCACATCTGGAAATTAGCTCCCAAAGTCTCCTCCTATCCTTAACCACCTCAACGTCCTTTTATATTAAGAACTAGGATTTTTAGGACTTACTAGTCTAGTACATGGTCATGTATCAAACTGTGTATGTCCAAAAACACTTAAAATTGTGAAAATGTATAGGTGTAAAAAAGTGCATGACCGTGTACTCCTTCCAGATTGTTTATTTTCTATTTTACGTCGCATTTTTTCCTGAATTCTTCTCCTTAAAGTCCACGAAGGCAGTTGTCATCTGTAAAAACACTTGGAGCAAAATAAATACCAAATATACTATAAAATTATAAAATATCAAGAAAAATAAATCAAATATGGGTGATAAAATATAGTCAAATATCCATTTATCAATGAGTATTACCAAATGCTAGATAATGCAACTAAGGGAGAGTTTGGAAAATTATTAGAGACAATTCCCAATGAAGAGAAGAATGCAGCCCCACTAAAAGTAAGGCTATAAGAGTTACCTAAGAATTTGAAATATGTGTTTTTAGGAGAAGGGGAAACATATTCTGCCATTCTTGCATCCACTTTGGAGGCTGACCAAGAAAAAAGGAATTTGAGTGAGAAGAAAAGATTGAAAAAGGCCCCAGACATGCCTTTATCTTGTGGTTAGCTCTCCAAAATAAGCTACAAACAAGAGACCTTCTTTATACCTTTGTCCCAAATTACTATTCCCTTTTCTCCTTGGATAATGAATATATTAGACACCTTTTCTTTGAATGCCCCTTTTCCAAATCAGTTTGGCTCCACTGCCTTAATCATTTTCAGCTACACATACCCTACCTTTCAAACCTTCACTCGCTTCAAACTTGGTCCAACCAAACCCCGAGGCCCAGTAATTTTGACCTTAACACCTTCCTTATCTTGTTACCTGTGGTTGTTTATAATCCTTGGTTTGAGAGAAACCTAAGAATCTTTCAAAACAAAGCCATGGACGTGGGGAGTCTCAATGCTAAAGTGATCTTCCAAGTATTGGAGCAGCTTTGCTTAAACACTGCTTGTAGGTAAATTGTGTGTTTTCTGGTTTATTTTATCTAATTGTTTTAGGTACAGAATGGAGTGGCTTCCCATGTGATTAACTTTTCAGTCAGTCACCTGCTGTTGCCAGACAAGCAAGGATGTTATTCCCTTCCTTGGGCTGCCAGCTCCGGGCTATAGAAGTGTGCTTCATTCACACGCAGGTTTACTTGAGTGAGAGTTCCAAGGCTGACAGGCGTCTCTTATCTCCCTTAGATTTTACCAGGGCACATTTTTAAGTTGTAATCATTTTCTGCTTTTGATGCTTACTACTTTTGGCTTAGTTGCATATGGGACTGAGTTTAGACTTAGCAGAAACAATATGCCTCCCCTATGTGCCTAGGTTCTGGTTTTTCGTGTTGAGTTTGTTTTGGTTAGGATGGTATTCATTGTGCTTCCCCTTATTGGTAGGCTTCTTCGCTTGTTTTGGCTAGCTATACTTTTTGGCATAGTCACTTTTGTTTATTAGTAAGACGGGCCACTCTGGCAATGGTAGTACTGGTTGGGGGTGACCCCGTGTTTTGTACATAACTCCTATTTTTTCAATTAAATCACTGAATTATAAAAAAAATTGAAAAAGGCCATCGGATGGGGTTTGAGCAATATTAACTTCCTAAGCAATATATTATAGTAATCATATCAATAATTGCATTGAAATCAAAAGCATAAATCTTTACACCCTAACCAAAATTTCACTAAATGCACTCAAGTGTTTAGCATGAAAGGTTTATAATTTGGGTTTAATTAATGAAAAAGGCTAAGGCTCAACTTGGTTATTCCTATAGGTAAATTTTTTTTGTATGGTAATTTTTAAAGAAATAGACTAAAAAAGTTGGTAAATCTAAACGTCTTCATTTTTAATGCTTCTAATTTAACAAATATGGTCTCGATATGCATGATAAAAGCAAGTTTTAGAATTATCCTACTATACATGATAACACACACATGAAAGAATGGAAAGAGCATTTAAAAATTATGAAAAATTGTTATTTAGGCTCAAAACCTCACAAAAAGGGTATATATGTGTAAATAGTAGGCGATTTCATTCACCTTGAACATTTCAATGATTATGAAAATAAGACTTAGAAGACTAATTTTGTTCTAACCATGATCCTTTTACACACCAATTTAAATCAATATTCAACAATAACATATAATATTCATGGACAAATTTCAACCAATTCAAGATATCAATTAACATAATCTAAAATCAGGATTATAATAAGCTTAAAGAAATCACATTAATATTCATTAAACCTATCCTCATACTTAAAGTTGAGCATTGTCACTAATGTACACAATGTAAGCTTTTATGAAAAACTAAGAGGGTTTAGCGGGACTTTGCTAACTATGACAATTTCTCCTATTTTGATCCATCCAATATGAAACTAACATCCTCTCAAAGCATAAACGAAAAGAAAAAAAAAGACATAACATAATAGAAAATAAAATCCTATACTATTATGAAAGTAAAATCAAAATAATATAGAAATTGAAATAAAATTAAAACTAACTCATAAGTTGCCTCCTATATAGTGCTTTTTTAACGTTAGTAGCTCGACGTATCCTGCACATTTAACGTCATCCTGGATGAATAATTAGCATCTTTCTTCCAACTTTTTTCCTCAAAAAGTAGTTTTATATCCTATAAACAAGCCACCTATTGTAAGATGATAAAAAGGACATAATTTATCAAATTAATAAATCCAATTTCAAGCAATAATGCCCTTTTTATTGAAAAATTGTTAATGAAAGAGGGAATAACAAAACTCCTTGAATCATCGATTGGCTCAAACAGCTTGTCTTGGAGGAAGTGGGACTCCTCATGTTGGACCCGATTTTTTAAGTAGAATTTGGAAATAATCAGTGAAATTAAATGAGTGGTTATATATATATATATATATATATATATTGTG
>JANKYE010000002.1:21366133-21376741 GCA_032467995.1 Erythroxylum dillonii
GTATCCCTTATATGCTGCATGAGCATGAGCTGTGTTGGCCCAATTCCTCTGATTAATCACACCTGTACCAAATGTTCTAACCCTTTAATCGGGAACGGGATGTTACATAAAATCTCTCTAAAACGACTTTTATTTTGAATAGGAGGAAGTATGAAAATAATATTTGTTTTCTTATTAACAGAAAATGATTCAATAGTACTAGTCATCAAAGAAAATTGTATCAGTTCTATAGTATTGATTACTATGATTATCAATAATTATTTATGGGGGTCTTCTTTTCCCTAAGATTACTAGTACCTATTGTTACGAATTAGTTTCATCTATAATAATTAAGCAATTTTATATAAATAATAGACTATAAACTGCTCGCATAGTTTGATGCTAATAAGTACCTTAATTCATACGTAACTATGCCTAGAAAGTCTTAGTCTTGCTCAATCAATTGGCAACATTCACCGAAAACTTCAAGGTTAAAATGCATTTCCGGTACAACTACTTTGCAAAATATCAACTTTGCTAAAAATAGAGCCTGATGGATTTGAATTTCAAAATTCTTAAATTGATGTTCATGATTTCTTTTTTTTTTTGCATACTTTTGAAGATGAAGTAGATTTTTATGTCGATTATAGTCCTTTTTAAACTATGGTGCATTCCCACCGGTGAACTAACTAGCATCACATGTTTGTGTTTAAGATTATAAATAGTATATTTTTCTTCCTATTGCATTATGTATCAAAACTCATATTGCCTTATTTTCTGATTTGATTGCTTTAATATATTAAAAATATAACAATAAGTTATTAGGATGTTTTTTCGAAATTGAAGATTTATATTCCAAAACTAAACAGGCATTAGCCTTACAAAAGTTCAATCAAGAGATTAAACTTGAAGTAAATCTCATTGACAACCTATACCATTCAAGAAAACTAAAGGAGAGATGTTACCAATTTATCAGTGTACTTATTGCAGTTGGTTAGCCATTGTTTAGCTTAGTCCCCATCTAATTGCAATAGATTTAGAGAAATTCGTGTAGCTGAAGTTAGTCCACAACAACTCCTTTATCTTGTATAATGTGTTGGATTTGAATGTATCAAAGCCAATTTGCTTCCTTTTGAATCTTCTAAAATTTCTCTCCTTCCATACTTCATATGCTATCATGCTTAATACTAGCTTTAGGAGCAATTTGTCATCTTTAGATAGCGAAACTTTAGATATTTCTACAACTGTATTGTTTCATGTTGTTTCTTTTCTTGAGAAGTTGGAAGCTCTTTGAATAATTCCCCACAATTCATTGGCAAATGTGTTTTAAAAGTATAGATGATCTTTGGTTCTTAGTACCATGTTGCATAGACTGCATTGCAAGTTATTGTTCAAGCTGGTTTTTACTTTATCAGTAGGTTTAGTTTATTGAGCGTTATGAGCCATAAGATGAGGTTCATTCTTGGGATATGAACTTTAAACCACATTACCTTATGCTAAGGCACGTTGGGCTGTTTTTGCTCAAATATTGTAAGCAAACTTATTGGTGAATTATCATAAATTATGTCCAGTCCAAATCATCTCATCTTTTATCTCTCTCTTCAACTTGTAACTAGGTAATGCCTCCGTCAAGCATTTAAAACCTTATGCCCAGTGTCCTAATTATTGTCCTTAGTTAGCTCCTCAACTTTGGCATTAGGCTTTAGCATATGCCTGAATTGGAAAATGTTAGGTATCAAGTATATAGTGAATCCTTTTTACTCAAATTTTCAAACCAGAAGCTAATTTGTTTTCCATTGCTTATCAAACACTTAATCTTCTTACAAACACTACTCCTAAGTTTCAATATTTAATGGACGGTCCAAGATATGTTTTGATTTTTTTGGAAATTAAAAGGTTGTCTCCTTTTAAGTGGTAGGTATGCATCTTTTTGAACCACAAGTTCTCTATATCAATAAGCAATTTTTAGATTCTCTTAGGAACAAATGTTTTGCTACAGGTCTTAATGGATTTGATGCTAAGTCCTGCTTACACTAATTGTTTACCTTTCTCATTCCATGCAACCTTGGAGCCTAAGTTCTTATATTCATCTCCATTCCATAACAAATTTCTTAGTAGTCTTTTAATTTCTATAATAAGCTTCTTAGATAGTACCAGATGTTGTATCCAGTAGGCATACATATTGCATAAGAAAGAATTTATGAGTTGCAATCTTCCAGCATAAGAGAGACTTTTGTTACATCATTTATTAGTTCTTCATTCTATTATCTCAAAGAACTCCTTGCAATCTCAATAAGAAAGTCTAGTAATAGTTATTGGAACTCTTAAGTAGGGAAAGGGAGGTACCTGAAATTGAAAGCATATTTGGATAGTATAATGAATCTTTTTTTATTGTTGACTTCTATCATTAATAACTTATTAAATTTGTGAAAGTGATTTAAGATGGTTGAGACTAATTCCGGGTCTACATTTCAAAACATTAATAGGTCATTAATAAATGTTAGGTTAAAAAGCTTCAATTTCACATATTTTCCTATGGAATTTGAAAGTTGTATTCTCTTAGATGTTGATGGCTATATGTTTAAGTCATGTCTCCAAATAAATTATTTAAAGGTATAAGGACAAGGGATCACCTTGTCGTACCCCTTTTTTACTTTGAACTCATCATGTTTGTTCTCTATTTACCATTACACTGAAAGAAGTAGTGGTTATACATTGTTTTATCTAGTTTAAGAACTTTACAGGATTCAAAGGCTTTTAGAGAGTGAAAAAGGAAGTCTCAATTTACTAAGTCAAAAGCCTTTTTAAAGTTAATATTCAGGACATATAGTTTCCATGTCCCCTTCCTTTAATATCCCTATAATAGCTCCTACATAAGGAGGACATTATCCCCTATGTTCCTGCTCCTATTGTATGCTCTTTGCATTTTGCTTGTGAAAGAGCCAATTACCCCTTTCAATTTTTATACCAAGATGCTTGAGATTATTTTATATAGAGTATTGCAACATGAAATTGGTCTAAAGCCTCTCAATGTTCTTGGTTCAATAATCTTATGGACCAAGCATATATGAGTCTAATTTATCTTATTTAATATGATACCAATGTTGAAAAACTCTAGTATTGCCTTATATATATGATACTTCAACAATTTCTAGGTTTTTCTATATAAATAAGCATTAAAGCGATCCAAATTAAATGTTTTATGTGGAGTCATATTACTTAATGGTTAGTTTATTTCTTTAATTGTAATTATGCTTTTGTTTATTGGACTCGATGTAACAACTCCCTTTATAACATAGATCCTCAACTCCCCTTAGATATGCTTCGGGACCTAAACAAGGTGACTTGATTCATAGTCCTCTTTCAATTTTAGCGTTAAATAAAGTGTAATTGAAGTTATCTATTAGGAACCAGGGACCTTAGATACTCGATAACATATTACAAAGATCCTACTAAAGCAACGTTTTTTGGAAAGCTAGGTTAGTTGCATATATGAAGATTACGAGAAGTTTTTTAACGAAAAATCTCAAGGTAATCAAAATATATATAACTTAAGAATTAGACTTGTAGCACTTTATCACAATACATTTAGGGTTGTAACCTTCAATGACGCTTTCATTGTATTGAAATTTTTTATTGGTAATGATTCTCTAATTGTTCTTAATAATGCAAAGCTTTTTGTAGTTTCCCTCTTTGATTTTAGTCTCCAAAAGGCTATATATGAATGGTTTTGTTCCTTTAAGGCAATCATTGACAAGTTGTTACTTGTTTGGGTCATTAAACCTCTAACATTCTAGGTTATAATAGACATGGATCACTTATGACCTTTTAAACCTTTTTTTCATACTTGACCTTCTAACTACAATAGTGTAAGCATCTTTAGAACTCCTTAGTTCTTTAGTAATAGGGCTAAGACCATCATTATCGCTTGACATTTTTATGTCAGGATTTGAATATTCTACTCATTGTTGTCACTTGTTTGAGGTTAATTCTCCTTTATGCTTGGTTCCCTAATAGAATTCCTTTCCTTTCCATTTAGCTTCAAGTGATCTTCTCTTTCAAACTTCCTTCTAGTTGGTCTCCATTCAGTTGCTTTCTTTACCTAAATCTTCCATAAATATATAGCTAAAATTTTTCTTTCCCCAAGGTTGCTAAAAGGGCCCACGCTTTTTGGCTAGCATTTTCAAAAGCTTTTTATCGAGCCAACTTCTTCATAAAGGCAGAATAAGATCAACTGCCTTCACCATTGGTTGTTCTTAATCTAAATCTTGTAGGAATGCTCTTGGTCTTGATAAAACCAAATCAGGATCAATTCCAACTGAATGAGTTTCAAGCCTATCCTCTTCGCTTCCCAAGATAACACTATTTAGAAGGTCCTTGTAGGCCACCATTTGTATAACCTTCCCAACCATGATTTTTTCTAGGCATTTTGCCTCCCACCATGATCGACAGTTTCTAGGTCTCCTAATCTTTCCTAAACTTCCACCGGTCTTCGGCCCAAGCTGTATGCGGTAGAAGATTGATATTTGCAGAGTTGATCATCCCTAACGAAAATGAAGATTTGAAGTGGTCTCAACTTAATGCAGCAAAAAAAAGGCCTGTGTCAAAGCCGTTTACCATTCTAGACGAATTGTTGTTCGTCTCTGTAATAAGACTTAGAAGTGGCAGCTCCCATGGCAATGAATCCTAATATAGACTAGAAACTCCTTGTCCATTTCAACCTATATGCAAATTTTTGCATAACTAATATAACATATAGTTATTATATTCTCATCCATAAACAATGGTTTGCCTATAGATCTAGCTAAGCCCATAAACAATGGTTTGCCTATAGATTTAGCTAAGAAACTTAGCCCTATGGTGCTCCAATACTCCATAGGCACATCATGGAATTTTGCCCAAACGATAACATATTTAAGCTTTGCTCGATCAAGTTCCATACTTAGCTTTTGACTTTGGAGAATTACGGTTTTAGCATTGTAATGCCAGGGACAAGAATCAATCACCTTGCTAGCTTGAGATTTTGAATTAAAAGTGAACAAGAAAAAGTCTATGTTAATTTTCATGATGCACTGGGAAAGCAGAAGTACAATCCTATAACATATCTAGTGAAAAAATAAAAAATTCTTGATTTTTAAACATTAATATTTTTGGGCATAACTTCCTCATCCGACCTCCAATTGAGGTGATTCTTAGACTAATAGATTCATAAGACATGTATCTATCCCTTCATGAAAATTTGTATCATTTGGAGTTGAATTGAGAGAGTTTGCATTAAAGCAATTAAGAGGTCAATTAGGAGAGCATGATTAGGGTTTGAACATACTTGAGTTTTTTAATCCTATCTTGAGCTATAGAGCTCCGATTGAGATGATTCTTTCTTTAAAAGTAAACTAGAGACATAGATATATGATTTCTATGAAGAAGTCGAATTGAAATTATGATTTGAAGATTTCTAAATTCTGTTCACGAGCAGGAGAATTGAGTTCAAGCATAGTGACGGATTTGTGTGAGCACACTATGGAACAATTTGTAAGTAAATTTTTAGATCGTTATGAGCTGGAATATGATTGATAATGTAAGGGTCCATTGAGAATGAAAAGAAAAAAAATTTGATGGCTAAAAACGTTCATATGCAAGCAAGAGAGTTGGGTTCCGGAAACGGGATCCAACATCAATCTTATACTTTTATCAAAATTTGTGCTTAAAATACCAAAATTTTTTAATGATGATATTAAATTAATTCAACATGATTTTTTAATAAATTATTTTTCTTCTATAAGTCTAATTACTTAATCAATCCTACTCATATTAAATATCTAATATCAATCTCCAACCATATTAAAAAACATCTAATAATCTCCTTAAGGTGTTATATTCCATCAAAACATTAAAACTTTAAAGACAAAAAATCTTATATTCCTATCAAAATTTGTACTCAAAATAACCAAAAATGTTTAATTATCATATCAAACTAAATTTAAACGATTTTTCACTAAGATTTTTCTTCTTGCTTCGATTTTATTACCACAATAATCAATCTTAAACCTTTTAAATATTTACTATCAATTTATATAAATTCAAAATTTTAAAAAATCTCCCTTAGGTGTTAAATACCATCAAACCATTAAAGTTTCAAAGACAAGAATACTGATTATCTCACAAAACTTCTAATATGAATATGGATAAATGAGTCTCCTCATGATTGTCTCTTCCTTGTTATGCAAGTTATGAAGCATATTTATGTAAGTGCTATTGGGGGAAGGAATACAATGTTTGAACTATGACAATTTTCCCCAATCTGTTTAGCTTCTATGGTACAGAGTTACTAAATTGTTTTATTTCTTCCAACTATTAATCTTTGATCCACATTTTGTAACTTGAGATTTTGAGATAATGAAAGTTTATATAATATTTTCAAGACTTATATCTTGATTTAGTATAGGATGATAAGATAATAACACTCTAAAACTACTTGGAGCTTAGGTTAAGGCTAGTTCAAGGCAGTAAAAAGGATCAAACTTCCAAATTAAGGTGACTATATTGTATTGATTCTAATTCATCCAAATGGTACTAAATTTTATTGCCTATACTTTTATGTTATTCAAAAGATATGGATGTGTGTATTTATAGTTATATATTTTTAAGTGGCACATCAATCTTACAATAAAACTACTACTTCATCAAATGTTAAGATTTAACTATATGGCATGTTCATAGGCATTCATGATTTGAATGGATCCATACATTAAACACTTTTATTTTGCATTTCTTTTTGTTTTTGTTATGTAAAATTATTACTTAATGATTATTAAAACATTGGGATTATGATGTAATGAATATTAATATGTTTAGTTCTTTGAGCAATGAAAATGATCTTCACATATTGATCAGATATTAGTTAGTATCTTACCTTTTTCAGATGATAAAATGTGAAACCAAAGAAGAGAATGTAAGGGAAAAAATAAACATAAGATTTACATAGTTCTAATATAAATATCTACATTCGTAGACATAATAACCAAAAACATGTCTTTTGTTGATATTTTGTATATGTTACATAGTATAAGAAGAGCTACTTATAAGAAGGAATGATATGCATGTTAGGGAATATCTCTAAATTTATAAAATAATATATGATTCTATAATTAATTCATGTTCCAATAAATCAGTCATGATAATAGTCATTCGCTGAATATCTAAATATTGTGTCTATTTTATTTTGCATTAGTGACAACATATTTGTGAGTGCATTTGTATATATGTTAGAGAGAGAAGAACAATAAGGTTAGGAAAGAGGTAACATTATTAATTAAGATGCATAGAACATGTTCATATGAAATTTAAATGTCTGTTGATCGATAAACTAAGGCCTACATTCATATTTGGTCCTTATGTATCAAAAAAAATTAGGAGTTTAAGGCCTAAATAAGTGGGATTGTAGTGATGATAGGCTATATATGTAGAATATACATATATTTTACTAGTATTTTGCTTTATTTTTTCTAAATTACCTTGATTTACTTAATTTATGTTATGTTGCCTTGGGATTAGCTTTATTAAGAATTAAAGAAGATTTTAAGTGAAAAACATGAAGAAAACATAATCTTTGGCTAAAAACAACCTACCACATGGTTATAGGTCAATCTGTGTTCCTCATAGACCATATGTAGATGAAGGTACAACCTAAAACACAACTTTTAGGGAAACAATATAGTAGAGATAACTTTCAAAAAGCAACATCGCCTAAGACACATTTATGTTTAAACTTATGTCTACACCTGTAAAACTTATAGAAAGATCCACGGTCTAGTGTATGGGCATTAGAACCTATCTCTCTCTCTAGGGTACTGTTATGTTAAAGCTTATTTCCCTCTCTCGAAATATAAAAAAAGATAAGCAATTTGGGACATGACTATGTTCCAAACTATGTCTTGAGTGGAAAAAACATATTTAAATCGTGAAAGACCTTTTTTTTAAGAGATTTGCTCATTATTTAGTCAATATTTTATCATTCTTTCTCTTAAAAATATAAGGATAGCCAATAGAAGGTTGAGGAATTATTTTATTGCAACCACTCTTATTGATCTGAGATATAGTGGAGCATTCTTCGCTTAGTATAATAAATAAGAAGGTAGTTGGCTCGTTAGAAAGAAATTGGATGAAGCTATTGTTAATATCTAATGGCTTATTAATTTCTCTATAGCTTTAGCCCATTTTCATACCTCTCTCTACTTAAATCACTCTTCTATTAAGGTGCACATAGGTTTATTGAAAGCTAAGCTTAATTCCCGTTTTGGATATCATAATTTTCTTATTAAGATTAGGGATTTAATAAGGCATTAATAACAGGTATTAGTGTAGAGGTTAAAGGATTTGAATCTTCTAAATTCTAAAGGAAACTCCAAGTTGTCAAATCTGGGCTAAAGATGCCACATTTGGAAAAGATGAAAAACACTGAAGCTTATATCTATAAGGCTAGAGAGAAATCGCTTATTATACAATCTAAGTTAAATTATAGGCCTATAGATGATGCCCTAAAACTTAAAGAAAATATGGCAAGATTCAATTATATTCAAGCCTTTAAGATACATCTTTCATTGATGAAACAAAGTCTTAGAATCAGTTAGTTAAAAGATAGGAATAGGAATACTAAGTTCTTTCATGTTAAGTACCAAGAACATAAATAAGATATGCTCTTTAAAGAATAGTTAGGGGAAGATATATATCAATAAGAGGAGCTTAAAGAGTTATCCTTCTTGCATTACGAAGAATACCTTAAGGGAATTTTAACATCAAGCAATCCCTTGTGCAAGTTCTAAAAGGAGTCATTCCAAATTCTCTATCACAACAACAAAAGGAGACACTTATTAACCTTTCCAGTGCTATAGATATCAAGCAAGCAGATTTTTATAGGAAAGCTTGATAGGTAATTTTTCAAATTTTAAATTAAAAACTCTTATCTTGTAAGTATACATATCAGAAATTGCAGTAGAGATAGGTATAGTCCCACAAGGATTGGTTAGTCACCGAAATGATCCAAATTTTGTTTTTTTTTTCAGGAAACTCAAACAATTAGATTTGAAAGATTCAAAATATAAAAATTAAGAGTCATACATACGCACTTTATGGTTGTCACAAAAGTAAGAAAACAAATTTGGAAAATGGTGAGTCAAAGTATCAATTTAACAACTTAGGCTTGTCATTACCTAACTATATGTTCTCTCACTTTAGCAATGTTCATTATGTTTACTCCTAAATTTCTTAATGTCTTGGTTCTTTCACTCTCATTACTTGAACCAAATAAGCCCTGTTTAATGAAGTAAATGAATTATGTAAGCTCTCACTCCCTTTTTTCACTTAACCATTAAAAGGATATGAACAAATTTTTGGACAGCCACATTTCCATTCAAGATCTCTCTCCAAATGGCAAGGTAACTTGATATATGGAATATTCTTAGTGTAAGCCCACTCTCATGGAACTTACTAACATATTTCTTAACTCCATATCTCTATGTGAGCTAAGTATAGGAAGTCATATACCATAAACATCAAACACATCCATAACATTGAATAAAGTGAGGTACTACATAGTTTAGGCAATAACAACCCTAATAACTACTTAGAAATCCATCAAAATCTCATCCAACATGTTCATAACATATCCATACATCCTATCAATCAACAAAATACAACAAAGAAGTAGGAAAAGAGAAGAAGTAAGGCTTATATGTTGAAGAGCAAAGCTAGAATTCTATGGTGGCAGCTTTGTATCTCCTTGAAATCCTTTGATTCCACCTTGAAATCTCTTGGTTTTTCTCTAAAAAAATACGTTCTTCTCTCTCCATTGGATGTATTGCACGACCTCCTCCTTTATAGGTTAAAATTGATTTTTTTATACCCCATTTAATTCTTAAAACGATGTAGGAATGAGGAAGTTTCCAGCTAGAATTTTCCAAAAAATTTTGTTTTCTATCTTGACTTCAATCTATGATATCTTATTGATTTCTCATCAAAATTGGGCTATTATTTCACCAATTTGAAAATGAATTTCTCCTCTTTCTTTGGATAAAAAATTAAAAAATCCAATAAGAATTGTATCTTGCGATAGCTTAACATTGGTTATGGGTTGGCCTAGGAAAATTCCAGCTTTCCTTTGAGTTAAATGACTTGCTTTCTCTTTAGTTATTCTATCCTTCCATCCCCCAAAATCACCTTCAAACCTATTGATTAAAAACAAAATTAATCACTTAATCATGCCCAAAACACATGCAATTAATACCAATATAATGTAAGAAAAAGATGCACAACAATGCCATGCAAAATTCATGCAAAACTAATCTTAAAGACCTAATTCACACACATTCATGCATATTCACATACATAATCATGCAATTATATGAAACTAAGTACCTGTTTGGATGAGCTTTTGTCAGTAGAGCTTTTGTTAGTAGAACTTTTGTAAGTAGAGCTTTTCTGAGAAGAGCTTTTCTAAAAAACCAATTGACTGTTTAACTGTCAATTAAAAAAATAACTTTTTTAAAAGAGCTTGATACAGTAGACTGTTTGACAACATAAAAATAAAAAGCACTTTTATTAATTTTAACTATATTTTATTTTATAATAAAA
>JANKYE010000002.1:21387312-21401692 GCA_032467995.1 Erythroxylum dillonii
AATTAGGATTGATATAAATAGCTTTTGGCCAAGTTGCCTTCTTGAAAGTTGTAGATCTTTCTTTTATCTTTTCAACGAAAATTTTAGACATCAGAGCTGAAAGTTATGATCTTTATAAGTGGAGACGTTCTGGAGATAAAAGTAAGACGATGCAAATGAAGGAAGGAAGAAACTATCGTCTTAGTTATTGTTCATCTAAGACGAAGTTACTGTTCATTTTCTATCTTCTGTTCTATTTTTGACCCCTCAGATGAAAAAATTTATCTTCAAGTTCTTCATGAGAGTTGTATCTCTTGAAGTCCTCTTTCGAACCATCCAAAGAACACCTTAATCCGATATCTATAAGGAAAGTTATGGCAATTTTTCCAACCTTGTATCATCTGATGACGTCACATTCGTCTTAAAATAATGTTATATCGTCTGTTCTATTTTTGACCCCCTATATGAAAGAATTTATCTTCTAGGTCTTCATTAGATTGTAGGTCTTGAAGTCATCTTTCCAACCATCTAAAGAACACCTTAATCTGATATCTGTAAGGAAAGTTATGACAATTTTCCCATCTTTGTATCATCTGATGTCGTCACATTCGTCTTAAAATGGCGTCATATAGTCTATTCTATTTTTGATCTCCCAAATGAAAGAATTTGTCTTCGAGATCTTCATGAGAGTTGTAGCTCTTGAATTTCTCTTTCTAACCATCTAAATAACACCTTAATCCGATATCTTTAGGGAATGTTATGGCACTTTTCCCAACCTTATATCATCTAATGACGTCACATTCGTCTTAAAATGATGTCATATCGTCTGTTTCATTTTCTACACTTCAGACGATAGAATTTGTCTTTCAGGCCTTCATAAAAGTTGTAGATATTGAAGTTCTCTTTCCCATAGTCAAAAATGAGATCAATCTGACATTGTTTGTGAAAGTTATGGAAATCGTGCTAAAATAGGTTCAATTTGATTGAGGTCTTAAACATGGTTGATTCTTTTGACCATAACTTCTTCACTAGACCTCAAAATGACTTGATTATTGAGCCATTGGATTCTTAAAACTTTGATATAATTCAACACTTAAAATCTTAGCCATTTGAAATGAATGGAGAAAGATTGAGTGAAAAGAGTGGGACAGGTACAGTGAGGGTACTCTTAAATAATATGAACTGGTGTTATCCCATTGAACATACTTCAGTATTTTGATGTTTTCTGGAGCTCTACTGATCCAAATGAGATGATTTCTAAATTTTGGTAAACTAGATACATGGAGCTACAAATGGTATGAGAAATTGGAATCTAATTCAATCTCTAAGATGTATAAATTTCAGATGTAAGTTGTTCATAGTGTACTGTTTTGGACAAGAGCAGTCCAAAAATGTTTGAAGTATATCTTTTGAATCACTAAACCAAATTGAATGATTTTGGAGGCATTAGAAACTTAAGACAATGGAGGATATATTTTTGAAAGAAAGTATTATGCCAGAATGTAAGAAAGTATTATGTTAGAATGTGCAAGGATATTTTTAGCAAGGCACTTAATTATAAAAGACATAAGGCATAAATAGAAGGGCAAATGAGACAATTCTTAATCATTAAGGGCATAATTGGAAGAAGAAGTGTAATCTTGCTTATAAATGAAGAAGAAAAATGTGATTGGGAGGATAAGCAGCAGTGATTTATGAAAATGAGTAAGAAAGAGAAAGAGAGTTGGTGGTTTGAGAGAAAAGAAGAAAGTTGAGCTAGGGCTTAACTCTCCTTAGTCTTCAAGAAAGATTTTGAAGTTGTTCATGAGGAAAAAAAAAGGAAGAGGAAAAAAAGAGCTTCCATTTGAGCCAAAGATCTCTTCATTTGGTGAAGAATCAAGGTAAGATCTTTTTGACTCTTTTGGATTTTTGGAAGGATTATAGTTTATGGAGATTAGAAAATACTTGGGTTTAAATATTCTAAAATAAATTTTAGTAATTTTGCTTTGTGGGATTTTTAAGTGGATTCTTATTGAATGACAATTGGTTTGTTTTAGGAAACCAAGAGAATCCTACCCAAGAACAAGGGGACAGATAATTTTGACTTGGAGTTTTGGCAAGCAAACTAGGTGGGTAATATATCTATGGTTATTGCGTCAATGGGCGATGTGCCTAAGTGTGTGTATATGTTTGAATTGCTAATCTATGAATGAGAATTGGATATTATGAGATCATATGAGGTTAGAAAAGAGATGACAAGACATTTTGTTATGATATAAAGTAACCAAGTGTTCTTAAAGTGTAAGTCTAAGTTCAATTAGACACATATGAATTATGAAATGGAAATGAGCATAATATGAGTTCTAGAACATATACCTGGGATTGTCATTGAGCATGCATTGTACATAGTCCATTTATTTAATTGTGAATAAATGAATACTTATACGTGTGCAATTATTAATGAGTGTGAAATGGGTGTTTTACATAAATGGGTTGTGGAGGTCAAGTGTTCGCATACAATCGTTTCAAAATTCGGAAGCAAATGCTATTTTGGAGCGTACTGTGAGTAGACCGAGATGGTCTCACTTTATTGTTTGTTATTTGAAATTTTGTACCATATGACTATTGAATGATTATGTAGATGTGATTGTGTATGTTGATTTTCGAACAGGAGATCCGATGATTGTGATATTTGATTTGAATATTGAAGTGCTTTTGAATGTGAATTGGATGAATTATGTGTACTTATGTGATTATTAAATGTGTTAGAAATGTATATTTGCATATGAATGAAAGTGTGGATTCTCAACTTTAATGTTGAATGTCGGACTAAGGTCTGATGATATGCGAAAGTGACTGAATGGGCTATGCAATTGTGAGTGATGCATTCAATGGCATGAATGCATGAAATATAATGGTAGTTGTGACCAGAGTAGCCAACGATCAGAGCTACAAGCTCAACGTGTGAAAAAGAGCCTCGAGCTCAAAATTGATTCAGAACCTCAAGCTTACCGTTTAACGAGCCCTATATGGGACAATTATCAATGAGCTCGGTATCCACTAGATACGAGACAGTTTAGCCACTCAGTCACAACAAAGTAACAAATGGAAAGTGAGTCTCTTGTGCATTGCATATGCCTAATATGAAGGATTAAGTGTATTGAATGTGAAATAATATGAATTTGTGAAATAATATGAAATGTGAAATAAAGTGAGATATGTGAAATATATGCTATGTGATTGGGTGAGCCATCGATGATGGTCACTCACTGAATTCGCAAAACTCACCCAAAATTTGCAAATATTTTTTAGGATTAGAAGAATACCTCGTTAGGCCAACGGGAGTATACCTACAGCTTTCAAGTGAAGGATAGAGGTCGGCACGTCTGCATTGCATTTCTCTATTTTTGTATTGAATTGTTCTTTTTGCAAACTTTTGTATAAATTTGTATTTCAAAGTGACTCGAGTGTTTTGTATTTGTGAAAGAGTCGGAATGGCTATTGAAAATTGTGTTAATTGAAAATGTTTAAGAATGAATATGGGCCCAATGTGAGTCTCTATTTCCGCATATATGTTTGTATTCTTGAGAAAAAAGAAAAAAATTTATACTGATTTTCGATTGATTAAGTGCTTCAGCACGCCACCCTTGCAGAGCACGGATTCAGATATCACCATCGATGTCGGGTTCAGGTTGTTGCGGGAGTGGGGTGCTACAACTAGACCCGAGAATAGTGAATTAAGTGTACTGTGAGAAATTATAAGTACGTTGCATGCTCATGCATCATTGTATATTCACATACATGTGAATATTTATTTTTGATACATTAAAATAATTGTACATGCATTCATTGACATTTTTTGGGCATGATTGATTGATTAAAATGTGAATTGTGACTTATTTGCATTAAAATTTTATTTGGAGACTATTAGTATTATTTCAAAATTTTTGGTGAACTTTTGAAAATTTCTGAAAATTTGGGATCTTTTGGATTAGGACTTAGACCAATGAAACAGTGACATGTGATGTGGCAGCCTTGCATGTTGACACATGGCTCACATGCAAGGGATACACATAGTAACGTGTATTTCTGGGGAAGAGAAGAAAGCATTCGGTTGGTCACCGAATGCTTAAAAAAAATTTCCTCCGATTACAGAAACATTGTTTTGTTTCTTACTCCAGTTTTATCCTGTGCAAAAGAAACATACCAACCTGACTAGTGTTTGATTCTATGTAATTTTACTATTTTCCTTCCCCAACCACCGAAGCTCTGTTCATTACGGCAGTACTGGAAATTTTAGTGAAAGTTGTGTTTAAGTTTTTTGGATGTTGTGTAAATGGTTTTGATGATGTTTAGAGTTAGAAATCAATTCATACATAAAGGGTAGCTTCGGTGTTGTTAAACTGAAGAATCGAAAACTGATGAGAACTGGAAAAGAATGCAGGAATCGTACTGAATATGTTTATGTGAAGTGAGAATTTAGAGTTCTGGAAATACACTAAAATGAAAAATTTATGATGAAATGAAAATGTCGTTGCATGTGATACAGAAAATAGAGAAGTGCAAAAAAATAGTATTTGTTAGTTTTGGTGCTCTATTACGTTTTTCTTGACTGTGAATATGTGGAAATATGTTTGAGTGTCCAAAACCTGAAGTAAATCAATTTAAAGGTATGGGATTTAGACAAGTGTAGAACATTGTTTTAGAGTGTATATAATGAAAAACTAAACAAGTGCAGTAAGAATGGAAATGCAGTAGTGAGAGAAAGCATGTGTGAGGTCACAGACTTTTGATTAATACCATATAAGCTTGTATTTGATCTGTTTAGAGATTGTACTAGGTATAGAAATGTAGAATATATGATTTAGGAATGAAGAAATCAATGGGAAGAGAAGATAAAAAAGAGAAAAAGATTCTAGACATTTTGGGGCAGTGTGCATGGGCGTACGTTGCTAACGCACGGCTATGACACTCCTATAGCATGAAGGGGGTTTTTCAACCTTAAACACCATTGATTCTTTTGACCATAACTTTGTCATCCGACCTAAAAATGACATGAAACTTGAACTAATGGATTCCTAAGACATTATTCTTTTTCTTCATAAAACTTTAAAGCTATCTGAATTGATTGGAAAAAGATTGATTGAATCAAAGTGAGGGTATGTACTAGAATGTTATAAACTGGAGATATTATATTGAAAATACTTCGATACTTTGATTATAACTTGATTTGTAGAGCTCAAAATGAGATGATTTTTAATTCAAAATAAACTAGAT
This sequence comes from Erythroxylum dillonii, assembly GCA_032467995.1. Taxonomy (NCBI): domain Eukaryota; kingdom Viridiplantae; phylum Streptophyta; class Magnoliopsida; order Malpighiales; family Erythroxylaceae; genus Erythroxylum; species Erythroxylum dillonii. Next base: position 21,392,548 of record JANKYE010000002.1, read on the forward strand.
ACATTTGGCTACAAATTTAAAGAAGAAATTGAATTTTAATTATGTCCTTAAGATTCTTGAAATTTAGATTGAAAGTGAGTCTTAGCTTAGGTTGTAGCATTACAAATGACAAAATCATGTCCTGTTGTTATCGAATAAACTATATTGATGTAGGTCAAATCAGACAAAGATGTCTTCACAAAAGTTATAGATTATTCTCTTATCTTTCAATTGATATAAGTTTTGTAATTTTTCGATATTAGAATTGAGAGATATGGGTTGTACAACTTGAATGCATGATCATGCTCTAGCCAAAATTTCAAATATACTCATTCTGTAGTATTTTGAGCATAACTTATAGAATAATGAACCAAATTGAATGATTGTGGTGTCATTAGAAACTTAAGACACAGAGGAACAATTGTCTAGAAGAAAGTGTTATAGAAATAAATCATTTTTTTGATCTTATTGATTATGCAAATTTGACCCGAATGAGGTGCTTTCAGCAAAAGCTGGAATAGTGAATGAGTGTGAATTTTGGCACAATTGGAGTACATCAATTTGTTACAGAAATATACCCGAGAAATTTTCATTGCACATGCATGATACATGATACATTTATACATGTGTTTACTCAATTACATAATTAGTACAGTAATGTGAAATTGTTTTAATGTATATAGGAGAGTAAGTAGCACGACCACTTCTTGATATTGCTAGAAAGTCAAGGCAATAGGCTTAAAGGAGCAATTGTGAGTAACCTAATATGGTCTCACTTTAATTTGATCTGATATTATTTAATTGAATTCGATATATGATGAATATGTACTGATTGTATACTGAATTCCAGACAATACTTGTCCGAGGCGTTTGATACAAGTAAATATCATTAGAAGTACTGCTTGTATATGAATGAGACTGCCTAAATGATTCTCAACTGAAAGTGGCTGAAAGTTATGACTAACTATATTGATTGGGACAATGTGAATGAAAGTGATTGACTGAATTGTTGCATGCATTTCATTTCAATACATGTAATATAAAGGAAGTTGTGACTGATGTTGCTAATGACTAAGACTGCTACTGAAAAGAGCTTAAATCTCAAGCATATGTGGTTAGAGCCTAAAGCTCACTGTGATCAATAGGCCTTGTATCCGCAACGAATAATACAGTATAAAGAGCTCGGTATCCACAACGTTAAAAAATTAATGTGAGTCTCATACATATAACATTCACATATGATTTGAATTCACTGAATAATTTGCAACTTTTATTATATGAGTGAACCACCGAAGATGGTTACTCTATTGAGTTCAGAAAACTTACCAAAATTGCAACTTTGACGATTTCAGGTTCGAAAGAGAGACGACTTAGCTTCTAAGACTACATAGAAGCAATTTTGTACAACTTTTGGAGTTCAAATATGACTCAAAGGTCGGTCAGCTGATACTAAAGAAATGGTTTATGTTATCTATTGTAATTCCTCATTTAGGTAGTATACTGTGTAGACTGAGTTGTTGATGCTCATAGGATGATGATGTGTAAATATGATATTGAACATAATGCTACATTGTAAATTATGGTTTGTCAAATAAAATGAGGAAATTTTGATTTTAGAATATGTGTATTTTGTGATTTTAATTATGATGCCATGTGATAAAGTGAAGGTGAGATAGTTGACACGTCATTTTTGTCAAGCATGTGCACGTGTGACTAAAGGGCGCACGTGCATATGTCAGATGAGAGTGGGGTGTTACATCAGGTCCTCCCTCTACCTGAGAATTCCCAAACTCCACATGTACAGTAGCCTTCTTGCAAGTCAAAGTTGTTGAGGTTATGTAAATATGATGCCTTGGAGAGCAAGTTTATTTGCATATAACTTAATCTTCTTCTAGTTACTTTTGTATTGAAAATATTTATTATTAATAAAACAAAAGAGTTTGGTTTTATTTGTATGAGCATTTTATAACTAGCCATAAGGTACCAAGATTCTTTTGTAAGTAATATATATATATATATATATATTACTTACAAAAGAATCTTGGTACCTTATGGCTAGTTATAAAATGCTCATACAAATAAAACCAAACTCTTTTGTTTTATTAATAATAAATATTTTCAATACAAAAGTAACTAGAAGAAGATTAAGTTATATGCAAATAAACTTGCTCTCCAAGGCATCATATTTACATAACCTCAACAACTTTGACTTGCAAGAAGGCTACTGTACATGTGGAGTTTGGGAATTCTCAGGTAGAGGGAGGACCTGATGTAACACCCCACTCTCATCTGACATATGCACGTGCGCCCTTTAGTCACACGTGCACATGCTTGACAAAAATGACGTGTCAACTATCTCACCTTCACTTTATCACATGGCATCATAATTAAAATCACAAAATACACATATTCTAAAATCAAAATTTCCTCATTTTATTTGACAAACCATAATTTACAATGTAGCATTATGTTCAATATCATATTTACACATCATCATCCTATGAGCATCAACAACTCAGTCTACACAGTATACTACCTAAATGAGGAATTACAATAGATAACATAAACCATTTCTTTAGTATCAGCTGACCGACCTTTGAGTCATATTTGAACTCCAAAAGTTGTACAAAATTGCTTCTATGTAGTCTTAGAAGCTAAGTCGTCTCTCTTTCGAACCTGAAATCGTCAAAGTTGCAATTTTGGTAAGTTTTCTGAACTCAATAGAGTAACCATCTTCGGTGGTTCACTCATATAATAAAAGTTGCAAATTATTCAGTGAATTCAAATCATATGTGAATGTTATATGTATGAGACTCACATTAATTTTTTAACGTTGTGGATACCGAGCTCTTTATACTGTATTATTCGTTGCGGATACAAGGCCTATTGATCACAGTGAGCTTTAGGCTCTAACCACATATGCTTGAGATTTAAGCTCTTTTCAGTAGCAGTCTTAGTCATTAGCAACATCAGTCACAACTTCCTTTATATTACATGTATTGAAATGAAATGCATGCAACAATTCAGTCAATCACTTTCATTCACATTGTCCCAATCAATATAGTTAGTCATAACTTTCAGCCACTTTCAGTTGAGAATCATTTAGGCAGTCTCATTCATATACAAGCAGTACTTCTAATGATATTTACTTGTATCAAACGCCTCGGACAAGTATTGTCTGGAATTCAGTATACAATCAGTACATATTCATCATATATCGAATTCAATTAAATAATATCAGATCAAATTAAAGTGAGACCATATTAGGTTACTCACAATTGCTCCTTTAAGCCTATTGCCTTGACTTTCTAGCAATATCAAGAAGTGGTCGTGCTACTTACTCTCCTATATACATTAAAACAATTTCACATTACTGTACTAATTATGTAATTGAGTAAACACATGTATAAATGTATCATGTATCATGCATGTGCAATGAAAATTTCTCGGGTATATTTCTGTAACAAATTGATGTACTCCAATTGTGCCAAAATTCACACTCATTCACTATTCCAGCTTTTGCTGAAAGCACCTCATTCGGGTCAAATTTGCATAATCAATAAGATCAAAAAAATGATTTATTTCTATAACACTTTCTTCTAGACAATTGTTCCTCTGTGTCTTAAGTTTCTAATGACACCACAATCATTCAATTTGGTTCATTATTCTATAAGTTATGCTCAAAATACTACAGAATGAGTATATTTGAAATTTTGGCTAGAGCATGATCATGCATTCAAGTTGTACAACCCATATCTCTCAATTCTAATATCGAAAAATTACAAAACTTATATCAATTGAAAGATAAGAGAATAATCTATAACTTTTGTGAAGACATCTTTGTCTGATTTGACCTACATCAATATAGTTTATTCGATAACAACAGGACATGATTTTGTCATTTGTAATGCTACAACCTAAGCTAAGACTCACTTTCAATCTAAATTTCAAGAATCTTAAGGACATAATTAAAATTCAATTTCTTCTTTAAATTTGTAGCCAAATGTATCTAGTTTATTTTGAATTAAAAATCATCTCATTTTGAGCTCTACAAATCAAGTTATAATCAAAGTATCGAAGTATTTTCAATATAATATCTCCAGTTTATAACATTCTAGTACATACCCTCACTTTGATTCAATCAATCTTTTTCCAATCAATTCAGATAGCTTTAAAGTTTTATGAAGAAAAAGAATAATGTCTTAGGAATCCATTAGTTCAAGTTTCATGTCATTTTTAGGTCGGATGACAAAGTTATGGTCAAAAGAATCAATGGTGTTTAAGGTTGAAAAACCCCCTTCATGCTATAGGAGTGTCATAGCCGTGCGTTAGCAACGTACGCCCATGCACACTGCCCCAAAATGTCTAGAATCTTTTTCTCTTTTTTATCTTCTCTTCCCATTGATTTCTTCATTCCTAAATCATATATTCTACATTTCTATACCTAGTACAATCTCTAAACAGATCAAATACAAGCTTATATGGTATTAATCAAAAGTCTGTGACCTCACACATGCTTTCTCTCACTACTGCATTTCCATTCTTACTGCACTTGTTTAGTTTTTCATTATATACACTCTAAAACAATGTTCTACACTTGTCTAAATCCCATACCTTTAAATTGATTTACTTCAGGTTTTGGACACTCAAACATATTTCCACATATTCACAGTCAAGAAAAACGTAATAGAGCACCAAAACTAACAAATACTATTTTTTTGCACTTCTCTATTTTCTGTATCACATGCAACGACATTTTCATTTCATCATAAATTTTTCATTTTAGTGTATTTCCAGAACTCTAAATTCTCACTTCACATAAACATATTCAGTACGATTCCTGCATTCTTTTCCAGTTCTCATCAGTTTTCGATTCTTCAGTTTAACAACACCGAAGCTACCCTTTATGTATGAATTGATTTCTAACTCTAAACATCATCAAAACCATTTACACAACATCCAAAAAACTTAAACACAACTTTCACTAAAATTTCCAGTACTGCCGTAATGAACAGAGCTTCGGTGGTTGGGGAAGGAAAATAGTAAAATTACATAGAATCAAACACTAGTCAGGTTGGTATGTTTCTTTTGCACAGGATAAAACTGGAGTAAGAAACAAAACAATGTTTCTGTAATCGGAGGAAATTTTTTTTAAGCATTCGGTGACCAACCGAATGCTTTCTTCTCTTCCCCAGAAATACACGTTACTATGTGTATCCCTTGCATGTGAGCCATGTGTCAACATGCAAGGCTGCCACATCACATGTCACTGTTTCATTGGTCTAAGTCCTAATCCAAAAGATCCCAAATTTTCAGAAATTTTCAAAAGTTCACCAAAAATTTTGAAATAATACTAATAGTCTCCAAATAAAATTTTAATGCAAATAAGTCACAATTCACATTTTAATCAATCAATCATGCCCAAAAAATGTCAATGAATGCATGTACAATTATTTTAATGTATCAAAAATAAATATTCACATGTATGTGAATATACAATGATGCATGAGCATGCAACGTACTTATAATTTCTCACAGTACACTTAATTCACTATTCTCGGGTCTAGTTGTAGCACCCCACTCCCGCAACAACCTGAACCCGACATCGATGGTGATATCTGAATCCGTGCTCTGCAAGGGTGGCGTGCTGAAGCACTTAATCAATCGAAAATCAGTATAAATTTTTTTCTTTTTTCTCAAGAATACAAACATATATGCGGAAATAGAGACTCACATTGGGCCCATATTCATTCTTAAACATTTTCAATTAACACAATTTTCAATAGCCATTCCGACTCTTTCACAAATACAAAACACTCGAGTCACTTTGAAATACAAATTTATACAAAAGTTTGCAAAAAGAACAATTCAATACAAAAATAGAGAAATGCAATGCAGACGTGCCGACCTCTATCCTTCACTTGAAAGCTGTAGGTATACTCCCGTTGGCCTAACGAGGTATTCTTCTAATCCTAAAAAATATTTGCAAATTTTGGGTGAGTTTTGCGAATTCAGTGAGTGACCATCATCGATGGCTCACCCAATCACATAGCATATATTTCACATATCTCACTTTATTTCACATTTCATATTATTTCACAAATTCATATTATTTCACATTCAATACACTTAATCCTTCATATTAGGCATATGCAATGCACAAGAGACTCACTTTCCATTTGTTACTTTGTTGTGACTGAGTGGCTAAACTGTCTCGTATCTAGTGGATACCGAGCTCATTGATAATTGTCCCATATAGGGCTCGTTAAACGGTAAGCTTGAGGTTCTGAATCAATTTTGAGCTCGAGGCTCTTTTTCACACGTTGAGCTTGTAGCTCTGATCGTTGGCTACTCTGGTCACAACTACCATTATATTTCATGCATTCATGCCATTGAATGCATCACTCACAATTGCATAGCCCATTCAGTCACTTTCGCATATCATCAGACCTTAGTCCGACATTCAACATTAAAGTTGAGAATCCACACTTTCATTCATATGCAAATATACATTTCTAACACATTTAATAATCACATAAGTACACATAATTCATCCAATTCACATTCAAAAGCACTTCAATATTCAAATCAAATATCACAATCATCGGATCTCCTGTTCGAAAATCAACATACACAATCACATCTACATAATCATTCAATAGTCATATGGTACAAAATTTCAAATAACAAACAATAAAGTGAGACCATCTCGGTCTACTCACAGTACGCTCCAAAATAGCATTTGCTTCCGAATTTTGAAACGATTGTATGCGAACACTTGACCTCCACAACCCATTTATGTAAAACACCCATTTCACACTCATTAATAATTGCACACGTATAAGTATTCATTTATTCACAATTAAATAAATGGACTATGTACAATGCATGCTCAATGACAATCCCAGGTATATGTTCTAGAACTCATATTATGCTCATTTCCATTTCATAATTCATATGTGTCTAATTGAACTTAGACTTACACTTTAAGAACACTTGGTTACTTTATATCATAACAAAATGTCTTGTCATCTCTTTTCTAACCTCATATGATCTCATAATATCCAATTCTCATTCATAGATTAGCAATTCAAACATATACACACACTTAGGCACATCGCCCATTGACGCAATAACCATAGATATATTACCCACCTAGTTTGCTTGCCAAAACTCCAAGTCAAAATTATCTGTCCCCTTGTTCTTGGGTAGGATTCTCTTGGTTTCCTAAAACAAACCAATTGTCATTCAATAAGAATCCACTTAAAAATCCCACAAAGCAAAATTACTAAAATTTATTTTAGAATATTTAAACCCAAGTATTTTCTAATCTCCATAAACTATAATCCTTCCAAAAATCCAAAAGAGTCAAAAAGATCTTACCTTGATTCTTCACCAAATGAAGAGATCTTTGGCTCAAATGGAAGCTCTTTTTTTCCTCTTCCTTTTTTTTTCCTCATGAACAACTTCAAAATCTTTCTTGAAGACTAAGGAGAGTTAAGCCCTAGCTCAACTTTCTTCTTTTCTCTCAAACCACCAACTCTCTTTCTCTTTCTTACTCATTTTCATAAATCACTGCTGCTTATCCTCCCAATCACATTTTTCTTCTTCATTTATAAGCAAGATTACACTTCTTCTTCCAATTATGCCCTTAATGATTAAGAATTGTCTCATTTGCCCTTCTATTTATGCCTTATGTCTTTTATAATTAAGTGCCTTGCTAAAAATATCCTTGCACATTCTAACATAATACTTTCTTACATTCTGGCATAATACTTTCTTTCAAAAATATATCCTCCATTGTCTTAAGTTTCTAATGCCTCCAAAATCATTCAATTTGGTTTAGTGATTCAAAAGATATACTTCAAACATTTTTGGACTGCTCTTGTCCAAAACAGTACACTATGAACAACTTACATCTGAAATTTATACATCTTAGAGATTGAATTAGATTCCAATTTCTCATACCATTTGTAGCTCCATGTATCTAGTTTACCAAAATTTAGAAATCATCTCATTTGGATCAGTAGAGCTCCAGAAAACATCAAAATACTGAAGTATGTTCAATGGGATAACACCAGTTCATATTATTTAAGAGTACCCTCACTGTACCTGTCCCACTCTTTTCACTCAATCTTTCTCCATTCATTTCAAATGGCTAAGATTTTAAGTGTTGAATTATATCAAAGTTTTAAGAATCCAATGGCTCAATAATCAAGTCATTTTGAGGTCTAGTGAAGAAGTTATGGTCAAAAGAATCAACCATGTTTAAGACCTCAATCAAATTGAACCTATTTTAGCACGATTTCCATAACTTTCACAAACAATGTCAGATTGATCTCATTTTTGACTATGGGAAAGAGAACTTCAATATCTACAACTTTTATGAAGGCCTGAAAGACAAATTCTATCGTCTGAAGTGTAGAAAATGAAACAGACGATATGACATCATTTTAAGACGAATGTGACGTCATTAGATGATATAAGGTTGGGAAAAGTGCCATAACATTCCCTAAAGATATCGGATTAAGGTGTTATTTAGATGGTTAGAAAGAGAAATTCAAGAGCTACAACTCTCATGAAGATCTCGAAGACAAATTCTTTCATTTGGGAGATCAAAAATAGAATAGACTATATGACGCCATTTTAAGACGAATGTGACGACATCAGATGATACAAAGATGGGAAAATTGTCATAACTTTCCTTACAGATATCAGATTAAGGTGTTCTTTAGATGGTTGGAAAGATGACTTCAAGACCTACAATCTAATGAAGACCTAGAAGATAAATTCTTTCATATAGGGGGTCAAAAATAGAACAGACGATATAACATTATTTTAAGACGAATGTGACGTCATCAGATGATACAAGGTTGGAAAAATTGCCATAACTTTCCTTATAGATATCGGATTAAGGTGTTCTTTGGATGGTTCGAAAGAGGACTTCAAGAGATACAACTCTCATGAAGAACTTGAAGATAAATTTTTTCATCTGAGGGGTCAAAAATAGAACAGAAGATAGAAAATGAACAGTAACTTCGTCTTAGATGAACAATAACTAAGACGATAGTTTCTTCCTTCCTTCATTTGCATCGTCTTACTTTTATCTCCAGAACGTCTCCACTTATAAAGATCATAACTTTCAGCTCTGATGTCTAAAATTTTC
>JANKYE010000002.1:21537611-21557218 GCA_032467995.1 Erythroxylum dillonii
TCTCACATCTTAATTACACAGATTACACATATTATATTTTCAAGACACTTTAACATGTAATTAATAAGGGTATATCAAACATTTCATTAACTTTCTTAATAAATGTGCATTCTTCTAAAATGACACTTATTATGAATCGAAGGGAGTACAATTTTGTCTATCTTCTAATCTTTGGAATAGTGTATGTACGAGCAAAGTGATAAATCATAATATTTATCTTTGTTTCTAACCTTTTATTTTTCAGAAAAATTTATAAATATGATTTGAAATAATGAATTAAATTAATTATAATTTACTAAAATTAGAGATACATATATGATTGAGTTATAAATTTTACAAAATTATGATTTGTTTTTCTTATACGTTGTTAGGTAAATTATGAAATTAAATAAGATTGTTTATATAAAAATATTTATTAAATTAAAGCAATAAAATAAGATGAGGAAAGCAGGATGGGTATAAAGCCCAAGTAAGGCACGTCCAATCCAATTCCTGGCTCTCAAACTTAAATCTTAATTCCAATAATAAGGCTCAAAATCCACAACTAAAACAAGCAGCTCCGCGCTCCTCCCCAACCGCAAGCATTCAAACAAAACATCAACAAGCACACAGCCAACCAATTCACCAATCACCAATCAAAAGTGAAGAAGGATGGACCTTTGGCTTTGGCTTTGGCTTTGGATCGAGGAATTTAGTTTCTTAGGATGGGAAACAAAATTCAATCAAATCATAAATATATTAATGTTAATGTTATTAACTTCTTGACTTTGAAGATATCTTTAGACCCAAAGAGCAATAGAAATCGGGTAAACAATTTAAGAACAATTCTATTCTTCTTCTTCTCTCTCTATCTCTCGGCCCCCCCATTTTACAAACCCTAATTCCACTCCATTCCGGTTCTGAATTGGAGTCTATGGAGTCCAATTCCGGAGGAGAAACCCCCCAGAAACCCAACAAGGGCGTCGGAAATTCCAACGATGGAACTAGTAAGCCTAAGCGTCAGATGAAGACTCCCTTCCAACTCGAAACCCTGCAGAAGGCTTATGAAAGTCCGTACGCTTGCAATCTTTATTGCTTGTTTCTATGCCTTGTTATGTGCGGGAATGCCAATTCTATTAGTTTCTGTTGATTCTTAGTCCGATCTGCTTTTTCTTTTATGTTTGTTTCGGGGATTTTTCTTTTTTCTTTTTAAAGTTTTCCTCTTCCTTAATTAATTCCTATGATTTTCATTTCTCCTCCTCGGCAAATTTTCACGCATTGTCATTGTGTATTTTTATCTAGATATACGATTGTGGGTATGCGTGTGGTGTGTGTATAATCTTTTGGTTTGTTGATATGATTATTTCTTGATTGTTTGGACAGCGGAGACTTACCCATCTGAGGCAATGAGGGCTGAATTATCTGAAAAGTTGGGCCTCACAGATAGGCAGTTGCAGATGTGGTTTTGCCATAGGAGGTTGAAGGACAAGAAGGAGACTCCTGCGAAGAAACCACGAAAAGCTGCACCTTTGATGGAATCTCCAGTGGGTGAGCATAGGGCTGCATGCCCTGAGAATGGTAGTGATTATGGGTCAGGCTCGGGCTCGGGCTCGGGCTCCGGTTCGGGTTCAGGTTCTAGTCCATTTATGGAGCCAAGGAAGATGATAGTTGATGATGCGCCAATAATGAGGAGGTACTATGAGTCATCACCACAGTCAGCAATGGAGCTTAGAGCTATTGCCTGTGTTGAGGCACAGTTGGGTGAGCCGTTAAGGGAAGATGGGCCAATTCTTGGAATGGAGTTTGATCCATTGCCACCTGATGCTTTTGGGGCACCATTAGGTATATGCAGTTTTATTTACTCAACATCATCTGGTGGTTGTTCATAGATGGATAACTCAGGTGTATTGGTAATGCATGTTTTGTTCTTCCTATGTTTTCCATGTACACCTACTGGATAGGAATTGGTGATCTCTCTGGTTGTCTTTACTTTATGGCATAGTTGGTCACTTTTGACTGGTCAATAATATAATGGTTTTGTCACAGAATGTTTTGATACCAGATGTACAACAGTGGGACTAATAACCCATAGAGATCTAAAATGGTGTTCATTAACAAGAGCAAGAGAAGATCTTCCTTAATACTCGTGTCTTTGAATTTCTTGTTTTTAATCTAAAAAAGTTGGAGCACTAGTGGGGAATGTTACATGTGAAGTGTATAGTTTGCTCTCTATATTATGCTCTATATAAAGATTTATCTGTTAACACTATGTTATCTCATTTACATGATCAATGGCAGAGCAGCAGAAGCGGTCAGGCTATCCCTACGAGGGTAAAGCATATGAGCGGCATGATTCTAAACCAAGCAAAGTTAGTTTATTTAATTTGCCACTTCCATCTTTGGCTTTGTATTTGTTTCTTTCCTGATATGTCAAGCATTTACTTCTGTAATGTTATATGGTTGAATCATCCCTTTATGTCCAATAGCTTGACCAAGAATTAGCTATCATTGGCAAAAGTAGAATCTGAATCTGGATTATTCACTGAAGTTGGAAATAATTGAAAGTTCTGGGAGCCAGGGTAGGGAGTTTGGAGGATCTTTCTTGAGCTTATATAACACTAGTGAAGTTAATCCCATTTCTCTGATACCATAATTAGTTTTTAGTTCCATTTCTTTGGTACCATTATTAGTCTTCAGCTCCTTTCTTTTGCTGATAAGTCCTTGAGTTCTTCTTTGATATCTATAATTTTAACCCCTATGATTATTTTCATTATTGAACTTGTCATTTTGATGTAAGGTAGTGGTAAGAGCTCTAGTAAAGTTGAGCCTGGAACAAAGAAATAATCTAAGAACAGAAAGATTCCGAATATGCAATAAAACACAAATGCTTTTGTCCCTTGAATTGCTTGATGCCAAATCTGCCCTGTCCAGGGCACATCTACGAAGACAGTGGGAATCTGTCTACCTACAACTCTCTTTGCTCTTTACCCAAAATTATCCTTCCAGCTCTAAAATTTTTATGATTAGAAGTTCCTTTTCCCACTACTTACTGTAGGTGTCTATTCAATAATATCATAGTCTAAATAGATGCTTTCTCTAGTTTTTATTTTTGCCATGCAGAGAATAATTTGTGTATTTCTATTTTTAACTGTTCATAATTGACTTCTCATCAACTTACTGCCAATAGAGAAGAAGATCATATCATCTCCAGTGCTATTCTTTGTAGTGAAACCATAGACTCATTGCTTTTTTTGAAAAAAAATCTTTGTTAGGCCTCTGCAAGAGCTCTTCTTGAATACCAGCTTCTCCAGGAACCATCCAATATTAAATCTGATGTGTATGGACAACTTTCTCAGTCTCCTTATGCGGGTTTGGCTGTTGATAATTTACGGGCTAGACCTTCATCATTTATACATGGAGATGAACCTTTATCCAGGGTACATGGTGTGCAAGGTCAAATATCTCGCGCTCGTTTGTTGCCTCAACAAGAACAGAATGAGCATGTACTTCCATCACCTCATAGGGATGATGACAGTATCCTGCAGCGTGAACTGTATGCAAACCGTATCTTAGATGCCCATGCTATCAGTAATCCGGTTGTGGGAGTAGACAACCTAGTTGTCTATCCTGATCGACAAGCCTTGCAAATTGATTCTGATCTGCGGGTGGAAAGAAAACGTAAAGTATGTACTTAGAATTGATTATAGATCTTATTCTTTTCTTTGCTTTTTTTCCTTTTTTTTTTTTAAAAAAATTTGATTGCGAGTGTTAATTTTATAATTTATCACTTCTAGAGTGATGAAGCTCGAATTGCTAGGGAAGTTGAAGCTCATGAGAATCGAATCCGCAAAGAACTTGAGAAACAAGATATTCTGAGGCGGAAGGTATATTCTTATTTACTTCTATCAGATTCTACCTGGTGCATAGATCATCAATTGATCCCAACTTTTGGGTCTTTGTCCCTTAGAATGAAGAGAGAATGAGGAAAGAAATTGAGAAACAGGACCGCGAAAGGCGAAAAGAAGAAGAGAGGTTGCTGCGTGAAAGACAGCGGGAGGAAGAGAGACTTCTGCGTGAGCAGAGACGTGAACTTGAGAGAAGGGAAAAGTTTTTGCAGAAAGAGTATCAAAGAGTTAGTGGAAAAGCTGCTTAATGGCTGTATTACCCAGTTTTACTCCTGAAATTGAAAGCTTTGTTGACCTTCTATCTAATTTTGTTTGTTCTAAAGGCTGAGAAGAGGAGGCAAAAGGAAGAGCTTCGTAGGGAAAGAGAAGCAGAGAAGCGCAAAGCTGCTATTGAGAAGGCTACTGCACGCAAAATTGCAAAAGAATCTTTGGACCTTATAGAGGATGAACAACTGGAGCTAATGGAATTAGCTGCTACTGGCAAGGGATTGCCTTCCATAGTTCACCTTGATTATGATACTATGCAAAACCTTGACCTGTTCAGAGGTACTGGACTCTAATGACAGTTAGATAACATGAACTAGTTTTTTTTTTCCTCCCTAAAACACACTTTATGCATGCAAATTCTATGCCAAATGGCCTGGCTTCCATAACCTTGGTTTAGTTGTCCATCGACATCCTTAGTACTTGGGCAAAGGTGTAGTACTTCATTTTCCTCATGGCTCATGCTTCCGTTTCATGCCAGTCGTATGAGACATAATTGTGGCATGGTTCTAGGCCTTATTCTAAGTGAAGAAATTTACTAAATGATCGGAAAACAAATACTGCACAAGATATTCTGTAGTTTAAAGGTATCACCAGTCTTTGTTGACATTTTTTCCCTTTCTGTTAAGGATCTTCTCTTATAATACTACTGTTTTAGAAGTCTTTACATGGAAATAAGCTTAGCAGAGAACATTTCTTTATGATTATCATGTGGGAGATATGGATACATCACAGTTTTTTTTAAAGAGTGAATGACGACAAGCTTTTTGACAGTTATCAGAATGGAAGTTTAATCTCTTAGTCAGAGTTCCCTTGTTTAACTTAATACCTACATTAAAAGGCATGATAACCTAGTGTGATAATATGCGACTTTATTTGGAAAATGCAACTCCTTTGGAAGTTGATTCCTATCTTTCTTGTTTGGACTTTTGGGTGCTACCCTCACCAATATTTTTCTGCCAACACTTCCTTATGCTTTTAGATTCTTTGAGCTCATTCCCGCCTGACTCTGTGAAACTGAGGAAACCGTTTGCTATTCAACCATGGATGGACTCAGAAGAAAATGTTGGGAACCTGTTGATGGTATGAACTGAGATCATCTTTATTTCTTTCATTTCTGCCCCTTATTTGTTTGCTTGACTAGAGAGTGCTTCAGATAATTGTAGAAGTGCTCTGATGGACAAGCTTTAGTGCATATATTGTTAAGGGTTTGCCGAATCAAACCCATACTAACGTGCGCAGTTGTTGGGGTAGGTTTGCTGAATCAAACTCATACTAACGTGTGCAATGGTTGGGATTTGGTTGTGCTACTATGTGAAAATTTTAAACTTTTCTTTGTCATTTTTGTTCATTGTATTAGTTTGAAGACACAAATAGTTAATGGGATAATTTTGGGTGTGAAAAGCTTCATTTGTCTTTTCCAGGTTTGGAGATTTTTTATAACTTTTGCGGACATTCTTGGCTTATGGCCTTTTACACTCGATGAGTTTGTTCAAGCTTTTCATGACTATGTGAGTTTTGTTTTACTTCTTTTCTCTTTTTATGATTCAAATTATTGCTTCTGGCAGTTGAGATTTTCATATTTTGGCTTTAGGATTCAAGGTTATTGGGCGAGATACATGTTACTTTGCTGAAATTAATAATAAAAGATATTGAAGATGTAGCCAGAACACCATCTTCTGGTTTAGGAACAAATCAATATACTGCAGCCAATCCTGAAGGTGGACATCCGCAGATTGTCCAAGGGGTAATCCCTGTAATACTGAATTTTTATTGTTCCATCTTTTAGAGGTTCATATTGATTTATTTAATGAACATTTTCTATGATAAACCAGGCATATATGTGGGGCTTTGACATACGCAACTGGCAACGGCACTTGAATCCACTTACGTGGCCTGAAATATTTCGACAATTGGCACTGTCTGCAGGATTTGGACCGCTCTTGAGGAAAAGGAGTTCAACATGGACATACTTTGGTGATAATGATGAGGTTTTAATATAATTTATCCCTGTCAAAGCATAGGAGTAACAAGCATATTATTGTGGTTTGAATAATAAAGCATGGAATTTGGTATTCAGGAACTTAAATTAGCTGGAACCTTAGATCTAAATTTAGGATGAGTAGAGTTTTTCATGTAGCATTCCAAGTTACTATTATTTCCTTTCTGCCTACAATCGGGGGGATTTATCAGATATATGCCCTAATAGTTTTACTTAGTCTTAGAGAAAAAAAGTTTGTAGTTTAGATTGATGGATAATGTCATTTACTATTAACTGGGATTCATTTGAAACAAATTAATAGACACAAAAGTAGTTAGAATTTTGACTGATTTGAACCTTAATGTTTTATGGCTGACTTGTACTCTGATTGCTAATGATCTCTAGTTTTGGTAGTAAATTATATTTATCAAGATATGCTGTGATGTCCAATTAGGGTAGAGGAAGAAGATGCTGTTTGAGCTATTTAAGGCTTAGATACCATAGTTTTCTACTTGTCAAGTATGTGTGTTTTGATAGGAGAGTTCTTCTAGGATGGTTTAAATATTATCCTAATCATTAACAGTGCTGAAAAAAGAGACATTATTTAGTGTCTGCTATTGATTTGAACAAATACGGTAAGCACAGATTACTACGATCTATCTTTGTTTTGAGTTTTCTGAATTCTTTACATGTTGCAGGGTAAGAGTTGTGGAGATGTAATTTCAACTCTGCGCAATGGATCAGCAGCTGAAAGTGCATTTGCTTTAATGCGAGAGAAGGGTTTATTACTTCCTCGCAGATCTAGGCATCGATTGACACCTGGAACTGTTAAATTTGCTGCTTTTCATGTTCTGTCACTTGAGGGAAGCAAGGGGTTAACAGTGCTTGAGCTTGCAGACAAGATACAGGTTACATTCATTCTCTTTCCTAAATATTAGTGCCCTTTTCCATTTTTTTGTTTGTTTGTGACTTCAGAAGGCATCCCTTTACCGATTTTTATTTCATGATTTCATCATTGCACTACATAGAAATCTGGACTTCGGGACCTGACAACCAGTAAAACTCCAGAGGCATCTATATCTGTTGCATTGACAAGGGACCAAAAACTTTTTGAAAGAATTGCTCCTTCAACATATTGTGTTCGGGCTGCTTACAGGAAAGATCCTGAAGATGCTGAGGCAGTACTCTCTGCAGCCAGGAAGAAAATTCGTGTGTTTGAAAATGGGTTTTTGGGTGGAGAAGATGCTGATGATGTTGAGAGAGATGAAGACTCTGAAGTTGAAGTTGACGTTGACGAGGATCCTGAAGTAGATGATTTGACTACTCCATTAAATGCCAACAGAAGCGTGGATCCTTCTAATGAAGTTAACACATATTCAGCTAGTGGAAAAGATAACGACTGTGGTGATGTTTCATTACCAGTGCAAACAGAATCTGAGAAAGAATTATTATCTTTCCCTTTGAATGTTCCCAAGGATGAAAAGACTCCAAGCATTGTTGAACAATGTGGTGCTCGGGAAGATAGAAGGGCCAGTAATTTTGAGCAAGAAGATATTGAGATTGATGAAAGCAAGTCAGGTGAATCATGGGTTCAAGGACTCACAGAAGGGGATTATTCGCATCTCAGTGTTGAGGAGCGTCTTAATGCCCTTGTTGTCTTGGTTGGTATTGCAAACGAAGGGAATTCTCTACGAGCTGTTCTTGAGGTTAACATTCTCTCTCATTTTATCTTCTTTAAGTTCTTTTCCCCATTTTCTTTTCCCTTGATATAAACTTTTTACAGGACCGTATGGAAGCCGCAAATGCAATTAAAAAGCAAATGTGGGCTGAGGCACAGTTGGATAGAAGTCGCCTGAAAGAAGATATTATCAATAAATTAGATCTTCCACCTTTTACCGGGGGCAAAATTGACATTCAAGTTACTAATTCTGCTATTGAGGGCAGTCAAAGCCCATTGCCAGTTGGCTATAGAATTAACAAGGAGACGTCTCCGAGCACTGCTGGTGACCAAAAGCCCCTGGTTGCATCAGAAAATACACAAAATCAACTAAATGGTACTCCAAATGAGAAGTCTCTGATTGTTCTAGATCCTTCCAGTAACCCAGATAACTTATCAATTCAGCAATATGGAAATACTTCAAAAAGGTCACGCTCACAATTGAAAGCCTATATTACCCACATAGCAGAAGAAACATATATATATAGATCTTTGCCTCTAGGCCGAGATCGGAGACGTAATAGGTACTGGCAGTTTGTTGCATCTGCTTCACGAAATGATCCTTGTGCTGGTAGAATCTTTGTTGAACTGCATGATGGCAAGTGGAGAATCATCGACTCAGAAGAGGTAATATTTGTGTTTAATATTTTTATTTGTGTTGTTTAGTTGTAGTGATTGGTAACAATTTCCTTAATTGAGATCACTAAATATTGTTTGCCTTTTTTTCTTTTTCTCTGGCTTGTAACATCAAGTATTGGGTCACAAGATTGTTGCCTTAATATTGTGCTGTGTCTCCTTTATCAACATAATACTTGATCCATTCTATGCAGGCCTTTGACACCCTTTTGTCATCTTTGGATGCTCGTGGGCTTAGGGAATCCCATCTGCGTATAATGTTGCAAAAGATTGAAACTTCCTTCAAAGAAAATGTCTGTAGGAACTTAAGATCTGAAAACACTGCATGTCGAAGCGGAACTACTGTTGAAAATGAAGTTGCTGAAACAGATTCTAGTCCAAATAGTTCAGCTGGTATTGACAGTCCTAGCAGTATTGTCTGTAATACAAGCGTAGATGCTCTGGATACTTCAGCTTTGTTCAGAATTGAGCTTGGAAAAAATGCGATGGAGAAGAAGGGTGCTTTGAAAAGGTATCATGATTTCCAGAACTGGATGTGGAAAGAATGCTTTAGTCCTTCAACATTACGTGCCATGAAACATGAAAACAAAAGGTGTCCTCTGCTGCTGGAAACTTGTGAATTTTGTCTAACCACTTATTTTTCAGAGGATCCCCACTGTCCTTGTCGTCAGAATTCTAGGATTACTGACAAGACCTTTGGGTCTTTAGAAAATAAAACTACATGGGGAGAGAGGCGATTGGGTACTTCAGATGTAAATAGCTGCAGATCTTCTCTACCTCTCGGAATTAGTTTGCTGAAGGCCCTATCGGCTATGGTTGAGGTGGAATACCTTCTATTTTGTATCTCTTTTCCTTTTTCTCAATTGCTGCTTCATGGTCCTGGTATGTTATATTTGCGGATCACAGTGATGATTTATATGCACTTCTGAATTGGCAGGCTTCTGTTCCTCCAGAAGCTCTCCAGCCATTTTGGGTGGAGAATTACCGAAGGAGCTGGAGTATGAAGTTGAGTATCTCGTCTTCAGCAGAGGAAATCCTAAAGGTTTGTATCATAGCCCATATTTGATAATTTACCAGTTTAACATCAAGCAATATGATAATTTGGTTGCTCATACCATTAATATGTAGATATTGATCTAACTGTTCATCCCTCTCATGCTTTCATCGATCTAAATGATTGTTGACTGATCATGCATTGACAGGAAAGTTATCATGGTGTAGACCTATGAGGACTGAAGTTGCTTTTCTTTGCGCACTCTGTCGGTTAACTACACTGCTCATTTAACTATGTAATTTCAGATTTTAACTGCATTGGAGAATTCCATAAAGCGCGATTTTCTGTCATCAAAGTTTGAGATGACAAAGGAACTGCTAAGCACTTCTGCTTCACCCAAAAATCCACTGTTTGATTCGGCTGCTCTGGAATCAGTTCCTGTGCTTCCATGGATACCAAAAACTTCTGCTGCTGTGGCTTTGAGGCTTTTTGAGCTAGATTACTCTGTTATTTACATGCCAGATGAGAAAATTGACCTCTTTGATGACAAGCCTGTCAAAGTATGTTTTCAAGTCTTGCAATCTATTCGTTTTGCTTTCTGTTAATTTTATTTTTCCTTCAATGTTAGTCTTCATGGTCTAGTTTTACTATTTGTTTCAAGCTTATGTAGATGATAAGTAAAATTCCAGAAGCGCTTGTTAGTTGTCTAGAAAAAACTTCACATTAGTAGTAATACTTTTCTTTACCCTTTTTGCTGGTGATGGCAATAGTGTTTACATCTACAAACACCTTAAAACCTTGAAAGGATACTTTTGGTTGGCTTGAGTATTGTTTGATATGTTGTTTGCTAAAGGGGGGTTTAAAGTTTTAAAGTGATTGGCTAACTTAAGTTCCTTTTGCAGAAGTTTCCTTCTAGATACTCTCCTCTCAGGAATAAAGAAGTTGAAATGAAAGTGTTGAAGCAAGAAGAACGATTTAAAGAAGAAAACTTCACCGATCTGCGTGGTAGACGCAGTAACTATCGTCGTGGAAGGACAAGCCGTGACCAAGCAGTTGGGACCAGGGGTCAAAAAAAGTCTCCTGCCTTGAAAGCTGATACTGCCAGGCACAATGGTCGGGAGCTTGAAAGTTCGAATCAAGGATTAAGACAACAGGGAAGAAAGACTAATATGCAAGTATCCAGCCGAGGTCGTCGGACAGTTAGGAAAAGGAGAGGAGAGAAGATGATTGCTGAAGAGGCATTGATTAGTTCTGTGAAGGACAAAATTAGCTCCAAGAAGTATAGTGGATCATTGAGAAACTTGGGTGAGGAAGAATGGGGTTTTGAAAAAGGCAGGATGGATATGGAAAGTATTGATAATAGCAACAGTATTGAAGCAGCGGAATCTGATGACAATGTAGAGGCAGAGGAATATGAGCAGGTAAACTGGGAACAGGATTTAGAAGGTACCTCCAGTAGGTGGAATGGAAATTTGATGGATGTAAGTGATGATGATGCCATTGCTTCAGCCGATGACAATGGCATTGAGGATCTTAGAGAAGATATTAGGGATGAAGATTCAGAGCCAGACATGGAAATGAGCGATGGCTCAGATGACATGACCAACAAAATCAGAAACAACGACGTCACAGACTCGGAAGTTTCGGACGAGTATAGTGACTGATGTATA
This sequence comes from Erythroxylum dillonii, assembly GCA_032467995.1. Lineage (NCBI taxonomy): Eukaryota > Viridiplantae > Streptophyta > Magnoliopsida > Malpighiales > Erythroxylaceae > Erythroxylum > Erythroxylum dillonii. The sequence goes on from JANKYE010000002.1 coordinate 21,548,758, forward strand.
CTTGATTGATAGTCCTCTGGCTTGTGTGAGCTGCTCTTTTAAGTTTTTTCATCTAGCAACTTCTCTTAGCGATTGTGGGGCAAATATAGTGTTGTCTATTACATTCAGTGGTCAACATATTAACTAGAAAGAGGAGGAACATAGTTGAGTGGGTATGCTTCGGGATCACATTGTTTACATTGAGCTGTTGGGCCAGGAGCATGGTGGGCGAAGTTTTGCCCCGATCATTAATATTAACATTTTCTTCTGTAATTGGATATTATCAATAATGAAACGGATAGTTATGCTGTAGTCCACTCATTCGTGGGATTTAGTTTATCATTCCGGGGAAAATCTGGCTAAGAAAATTGCACCTGCTCGCATGTACAACAATTAGCTTTGTGAGTTACAGAGAATTACCATCTTTTATCAATCAAATTTTAATGTCTTGTATTTCCCCTCTCTGCAGTAGCTAGCAATGATCGAAGAAGACCAATCTCCTCTTCTTCCCGTTGAAATTTATTAGCAATGCTTAGAAGCTTCAAGAAGCATCAGATCTCGAACTGCTCCTAGATGAGACTTAGGTCCCGATGTTAAAAGGATCCCAATTAGCAGTGGTGCAGCAGCAACGCTCTTGACGATATGTGCTTGAAAGTAAGAACACAACGCTAGAAATAAAATGCTTTATGAATTGATTCTCATCGTACAATTATGCATGATATGCATAAATATACATGAAACATGATTTTAGCTAACCTTAATTTAAACGCATGGGATATACAAATTCTATCTAATCTGAATCTTAACACTTCCCCTTTTCAAACTGAAGATCGGATGGTAAATGCCAACTTGAGTTTGTTAACTAAATCGGGAAAAAGGGGTGGAAGATGTGCTTTGGTAAATATGCCAGTTATTTGGTTAGTCAAGGAGATGGGAATAAGATGTATAGAGTGCCTTGGTTAGTCAAGGCGATGGGAATAAGATGTATATAGTGCCTTGAGTAACATGACTTATAAAGTGACAACCAATTTTAAGGTGTTTGGTCCATTCATGAAAAACTTCATTGCCAGAAATTTTTTATAGCATTTCTATTATCACAATATAGCATAGTGGTAGAAAAATGTGTGGCACCCATATCAGTTAATAACTATTATAATCATAGTAATCCTGATGTAGCATTAGCAAGAGCTCGATATTTAGATTCAATACTAGAGTGAGCAATGACAATTTGCTTTGTTCTATGCCAAGAGATCAGAGAATCACCCAAAAAGAAATAATAACCAGTGGTAGAACGATGATCTATTGGATCACCAACCTAGTCAGCATTAAAATAACAAAATAATACCAAATAGGAGGTAGTGAAGAAGTATAATCTATAAAAAAAAAAAAGACTTCCTTTAATGTAACAAAGGATCTAGATCATGATTAAAAAAGAAAAAAAGATGAGCAAGGGGTACACGTAAACTGACTAACTAGATGAATAGGATATGAGATATTAGGTTGAGTAATAATAATATAGATAAGACTACCAATAAGTTATCAATATAAAGTAGGGTCATCAAAAGGAGTAAACTTGCAGTTGTTTTCAAAAGGAGTTGACACAGTTTTATTGTCAATGATGCCAGCACGAGAAAGTAAGCTATGTATTTGTATTGAGAGAGATTATAACATTAAGAAGTAAGAAACTTAAAGCCCAAAAAAGTAGTTGAGAGAACCTAGACTCTTCATTTCAAAATGTTGACTAAGGTAATGCTTTAATTCTGAAATACCAAAGGCATCATCACATATTATCATATCATTGACATAAATTAATAGAAGAACAATCCTCTAGTCAGTTAGTCAAATGAATAGTGTAGAATCATGTGGGCTAGAAATAAATCGAAATTGAATAAGGGTGAAGCTGAATTTTGCAAATCAAGCCCTAAGAGCTTGTTTCAATCCATAAAGGCTCACCGAAGCCTACAAACTTTATAAGGAGAATGATATCTTAGAGGAGGATGCATGTAAACCTCTTCCAACAAATCACCATGAAGAAATGTACTTTTGACATCTATCTGAAAAAGTTTCCATTTTTCAACTCTAATAATAACTAATAGACTATGAACAGAGGTTAATCGAGTCACAAGAGAAAATGTTTCTTCATAATCAATGCCATACTCCTGAGTATACTCTTTGGCAATTAAAAAAGTTTTGTAACGTTCAATAGAGCCATCAGAACAAGTTTTAATTTTATAAACTCATTTGTAGCCAAAAGGTATCTTAGTGGGAGGAAGACCAACTAAATCTCATGTATGAGTTTTCTCATGTATGAGTTTTCTCTAAGGCTTGGAATTCTTTAATCATAGCTTATTAACAAAGAGGGCCAGTGCTCACCTCATGATAAGATAAAGGGTCATAGAGAGTGACAATAGTATAATAACAGTGAAAATTAATAAGATTATGAGGAATTTGTCCTACTCGAGTGGAATGACAAGAGTGGTATCAAGTGTAGGTATAGGCATAGGATCATCAATTAGTGCAAATTTAGCAGGAGTAGTTCGGTTAGGGCTAATATCGAGTACATTAGTGTTACTTATATCAAAATTTGGAAACAACTAAACATATGTATCAATAAAGAACAAAGATTCAATAGTGACATAGTGATAAATTTTGGAAAGAGAAGAGAACATGATATTTTCCCAAAAGGTAACTTGACAAAAAAATGTAATATATTTGAAATAGGATCCCAATAGTGATACCTTATGTGTTTCATCCCATAAATAAGGGAAATAACATAGGTGAGCATAAGGTTTCAAATTTGTGTGCTCATGAGATTGTAAAAGAACAAAACAAGCAAAACCAAAGGGTTGTGTCTTATTAAACAACTTTTTAATAGAGGATAAATTATGAAGAAATAGGTGGGAATTTGATTTATGGTATAGAAAATAGTAAGAGTTTCTTCTCCCAAATTTTTTTTATACATGAGGTAGAAAGAAGAAAAACTCAAACAAAATCAAGAATGTGGCAATGTTTTTGTTTAATTCATCCATTCTGTCGGGAAGTTTGACAATATGAATTTTGAACAACAGTGCCTTGTTGATTAAGAAATTGAAGTGAAGAATCTTGATAATCCATAGCATTATTTGTAGAATAATTTTAATAATGCAAGAAATTTGAGTTTTAATCATGGTGACAACTGTGATATAAATTAGTGACAACTCATAGCGATGTTTTAGAAAGTAGATCTAAGTGAATCTAGAACAATCATCAATAAATAATACATAGTAATGAAATTCATTAACTAAACAAGTGTGACAATATGAATCTTGAACAACAAGGCTTAGTTGATTAAGAAATTGAAGTGAAGAAGAATCTTGATAATCCATAGCATTGTTATATGAATAATTTTAATAGTGCAAGAAAATTGAGTTTTAATCATGGTGACAAATATGATATAAATTCATGATAACTCATAGCGATGTTTTAGAAAGTGGATCTAAGTGAATCTAGAGCAATCATCAATAAATAATACATAGTAATGAAATCCATTGACTAAATGAATATGACAATATTAATCTTGAACAAGGCCTTGTTGATTAAGAAATTGAAGTGAAGAAGAATCTTGATAATCCATAGCATTGTTTGTACGAATAATTTTAATAGTGCAAGAAAATTGAGTTTTAATCATGACGACAAATGTGGTATAAATTTGTGACAACTCATAGCAATATTTTAGAAAGTAGATGTAAGTGAATACAGAATAATCATCAATAAATAATACATAGTAATGAAATCCATTGACTAAACAAATATGCCAATATGAATCTTGAACAACAACGCCTTGTTGATTCAGAAATTGAAGTAAAGAAAAATCTTGATAATCCGTAACATTGTTTGTACGAATAATTTTAATAGTGCAAAAAAATTAAGTTTTAATCATGGTGACAAATGTGATATAAATTTATGACAACTCATAGTGATGTTTTAGAAAGTAGATGTAACTGAATAAAAAACAATCATCAATGAATAATACATAATAATGAAATCCATTGACTAAACAAATAAGAGAAGGATCCCAAATTGTCTAATGAATCAAGTCAAATGGATTATCAGAAATAGAATCATTATTATTAAAGGACACAACAGATTGTTTTGTAAGTTGATAATCTTAATGTTTAAATGACTCAAACTTTATAAAACCCAAAAGTTCATGAGAAATTAAAGACTAAAATTTATTAGCTAGAGCATGACCAAGTCGCATATGCCATTGGTGAATGAAGTGGTAGTTGTAGCTACAGACTCATATATTTTACAGGATGATGAAGAGAGTTAAGCTCAAATAATTGACCCACCCTGCAATATGTCCTAAGAATTTGAGATATTTTTTGGATCATATACCTAATAACTAGAAGGAAAAAAGTTGACATTTAGTCCTACTTCACATAACTGGCCAATAGAAATAAGATTTAGGGTTAAGTTAGAAATATAGTAGGTGTTGGGAAGATTAAGATTGGAGGTAGATGCATGACCAATATAGGTGATGCTCATTTTGGTATCATTTGCTATATAAATTGATGGTAAGGAAGAAACAAGTTTTAAAGAGGATAAGAGTTTAATATTAGTAGTCTTATAATTACAACATGAAAAGTCATAAAGCCAATGAGAATTACTTGTGGTAGCAAGCATAGCAGTAAAAGAATTGGGAGGAATAACCTCTTTGAGTAGTGCCTCAAGATCACTCGTAGTGATGCTAGTAGAACCTTTAATGGCAACGGTAGTGATAGATGAAGGTCTAAACTATGAGGAATTGAAGGAAAGAATACCTTAATATCGTTCTTGGTGGTATCAACCTTAGTAGTAACAGCAATGACATAAAAAGTTCCAATTTTGGAGATTTCGTTATATTTAACGAAGCCATCATGAAGGTCACGTTGGACAATGTTTAATGATATGACCATATCCATGACAACATCTACATTTTACAATAGGACAACTTGCAAAAGTATGACAATTCTGTCAAAAGTGATTACAACGGTCTTCTGATGAAGATCTTTCTAGATCGAATCGAGTCCCTTCAAAAATAATTTATGAATTGCGGCATCTAGTGTAGATAATGTTTGATGAAGTAAAGAGGCTCAAATAGCTTCATACACAGGTTGGAAAACCATGGGAACTTGGATGAGATGAAGATGATGTTTTCTAATTTGAGCTTGAGATATTTAATTCCAAATAGGTAAGAACACATGAGAAAGTCATTCACAATCTAACCAGCTTCCTACTTTAGATTATGAAGAATGGTCAAATGGCCAAGAAGGCTCTTATAGATGTTTAGTGGCAAAAAGAAATGGTCAATGGAAAGAAAAAGTTTGCTAAGACGAATACAGCTGCCCCCATAAATGGTGAGGGACAGATAAACAGAAGACCTAATAGAGATACATAATCAATGACAATAAATCAAAGAGTAGATGTGCATTAAATGACTTCTGAATTAGTTGCTTCATTCTAAAAGAAATTGGTGTAAGCAACTCGGAGACCGTTACTTACAAGAGGTCATCACCATCACCCCATCTCTAACTAACCCTGGATATAACAGTATGAGTCTGGGAACTACAAACGGCTTTCCGAGTATAGGTACCATTGTTTAGTTGAAATTTTCTTCCTTGTGTTTACCTTCAATGCCGGAAATTGCGGATAAAGCTACAGACAAACCATGCTACATGATACTTGCTACATCTGCATTCTTATTCATCTGGATAACAAATATTAAGCCATACAAAACAAGCAAACACGAGACTTCCTAAAAGAACAATATGCACAATATTTTGGAATGTTTGGTATAAAGCCGTCTAAGAATTCAAAAGTTTCTTGATTCCTGACTTCTGCTCTGCAGTCAACCTTGATGGGAACCTAATGTTGAACTTGATTCTCAAGTTACCCTTCTTTGAGGGGTCCTTTGGTATTGGCATGCCTTCCCTTGGAACTACCTCTTCATAATCTGGATGGATCACATTATTGATGGGGATAGTCAAGCTCCTACCATCAAGAGTCGTAAGATGAACCGTATGGCCTGTTAGAGCTTCTGTAAGAGATATCCTCCTCGTGACAACCAAATCGTTGCCTTCCCTTGTGAAGGTGCTGTGTGGCTTCTCGTCAATTATGAAAACGAGATCCGCAGCAATGACATTTGGCTGCTCGTTACCCTTCTCTGGAAAGGTGATTTTTGTTCCCTTTTTCCAACCGGGCTTGATATCAATAGTTAATATCTCCTCCACCGGCATGGTTTTCCTATGTCATCATAAAATATTAGCAGTTAAGCACACATAGACATATAATTGTATAAATAGAGACCGATGAGACTCGGAAATTAATACGTCTCTACACATATCAGCAAAGGAGGCTAAAAGAAGCGATTATGCATCACATCAGCATACAAACAGTCCCAGAATGAACTAAGATAACCAATGAACAGGATGACATACAGCTATACTGCCCAAATGCGTTGAGGAGAGCACAAATTTATGGAAGTGGGAAGGCCGGGATCTAGGGGTAGTCGATCAAAATTTAAAACCTAAGACAAATTTTATCTACCATCATGAACAGCCTAGCGAACAAAGTAAAGCAAAATAACCGCTGATAATGAGAGCATGACTCTAGGTTGCTTAAATTGAACAATTTCAAACTCTCCAATTTTCTTGAGGTTTCTCACGATTCTCAAAGTTACAGGTCCATGATCATCAATCCTCATTCTGCTTAATGATAACCATCAATTATATTATCCTGAACTATGAAGTTTATCACATTTATGCTTAGCTTTTCTTCTAATTCTTGAAATAGGAATCCAGCTCATAACTCATCCAAGAAATGTTCAAACACTATTCCACAAATGTTGCACCCTAGATGACTCCAGTTATGTAATTAACATCACTGTTTCCACAGAAGCTCGTTCTTGTAGAAACAGATTGCTAGGCACACCTATATGTTCGCCCGACACTTAAACACCTGATGCTCATGTCACACTGCATTGAAGTAACTGCAACGTTTCAACCATCAGTAGCGATCATATTACGATCATGAAGTTTTGCCAAGCAAATCTTTTGCAGTCTAAAGTCCTTCACAATGCCAAAATATACGTCCAATGGATCTATGTTGAAACGAAAGTAATAACATCAACGAGTAGAAATTTAGCACTTACCCACTGGCATCAGCAATTTCCCTTGAAATTTTCATCTTTTTTGTGGTACCCTTATAAAGATCCTCAAGGCTACAAGGCAAGACATTTTCAATCGCAGCAGCCTTGCGAGGAGCTGAACTCATAGGCCGTCCCTCACCAAATGAACTGAAAATGTCATCACCAAACATGCCACCAAACGATCTTGGTCCACCCCTCATGCCACTAACGCCTCCCATTCCTCCAAACGGACTCGAGAAGCCAAAAAACTCGTTAAAAATGTCATTAGCATTCCTAGGGTTGAATCTAAACGATGTTGGTCCGTCCCCGGTTGAAAAGAAAGTTGTTCCTCCAGGACCACCAGCATCCGGTGGTGGCACGGACCCTTTAAGCCCTTCCTCGCCATATTGATCATAAATGGCTCTCTTCTGAGGGTCACTTAGAACCTACAAAAACATTCGTTATTCAAATTCGTTATTAATTGTACAAAAAAACCACAATATAAACACACGGAATACAATAGAAGCACCGGTTATAAACAGAGAAGGAGCCACTAACTAAGATTATAAATAAGCTCTAACCCAGATGAGGAAATTATAATTTGAGCACAGATGAGAAGTATGGTCCCACGAGAAGATAACATCAAAACGAAGAAATAAGACAGAAAACAGCACAGAAAAAAAGGAAAAGGCAACAGATATATAAAACAGCAATAATAAGACGAACATACCTCATATGCCTCTGAGATTTTCTTGAACTTGGCCTCAGCTTCCTTCTTGTTATTCGGGTTCTTATCAGGGTGCCACTTCATGGCAAGTTTTCTGTAAGCTTTCTTCAAGTCATCATCTTTAGCGTTCTTATCAACCTGCAATATTTTGTAATAGTCCACACCCATTATTCTTTCTTCTTCTTTCTAAAGCTGCCTTCTTATCAAGCTTGTACAAAACAGTAGATTGGTGGTGTTGTCAACTATTGAGTAGCGAGTAGATCTGATACCAAATAAAGGGTTAAAAAGAGAGAGAAGAGGTCAGAAAATGGAAGATATGTCTGGAACATGGTCAGTAACCAGAAGACTGTGGAACTTTCCAGATAAATTTTGACCCCATTCGGTGCCGTATCCGTATCAGGCTTATGGCCGCCCCTTTAAGCCAGCCTATGTCAATTAAAGTCTAGAACATGATCACTGGTTAACCATCGCTAGGTAATTTACTGTAATAAAATTTTATCATAACTTAAATGCTAAATTATTTTAGATTATTTTAAACTATAGATATACGTTTTCAAATTTAAATTTTATTTTTAAAATTATTTATTAAAAATTGAATTTTATTAAGT
>JANKYE010000002.1:21561372-21573353 GCA_032467995.1 Erythroxylum dillonii
ATAGCAAAAGTTATTGAAGTTTATAGATGTTCACAAAAATTTTAACCCTTTCTCGCAATTGTGTATTAAAACTAAAACCAAATAAATGAGTACAAGGTCTTGAAAAATTTGTCGCAGTCTGATGTGGCAAAACGTATGATTACAACATCCAACAGGTGCTATTCATTATATGTTGCACATCATATTAGTATGTAGAATTTTGTTTGGGCCTAAACAAGTTAGACTACTTCCTTGTTGACAAAGTTTTGGTAAGAATTCGGAAAATTCAAGAAGCTTTAAGATCTGTTAAAATGGTTACTCTCCATTCCAAGAGTCTCATTTTTACATGTACAGCTATGGACTACGCTACCAATATGGGCTGTTCCGCCAGGTCATATTGGATGGTTATCAACATGAACAACCTGATTACTGGTTGAACTTTGGAAATCCTTGGGAGATAGAACGAATCCATGTAACTTATCCTGTGAAGGTTTGGAAGTATTACTTGTTCCTTTATTAGAACAATTTTGGTTCTTCATTTGACATTGGGTTCTGTGATGTTGTCCTAAACTTTTTATCCAGTCTCAAACTATTTATCTTGGATTGATTAGTTCTATGGAACTGTTGAAGAGGTAGACTTCAATGGAGGAAAGCAAAAGGTTTGGGTTCCTGGAGAAACAGTAAGTTGTATATTCCTTTCTTTAATGTTTCACTTGGTCATTCATTAGTCATTGATTTAATTGCTTTTACTTTTTTAGCATCTTTACAAGACATCCAGAAATTTTACTAAATAAATTGTATTTGAACTCCTAGGTGGAAGCAGTAGCTTACGACAATCCTATCCCTGGTTATGGAACAAGGAACACAATTACTCTTCGCCTATGGGCTGCTAAACCAAGTGATCAAAACAATATGGTAACTTCTACTAAAGATGAATACCACTCATTTTAGGAAAGCGTGTTGAGATTTATATGCCTAGTTAAAACATATTTACACATTTGTTGTACCGAAGGAGTTATGTGGAAGAACTGCTATCTGAAAGATGATAAGGTTCTGTGTTCACCAATAAAAACACAGTTAATGAACTTAGCTGGCTTTGGTGGGTCTGATTATTTCTTTAGATATTTTGTAACAACTATTGCCTCTTTTTACAAATTCAATAATCTGGTTCTTAAAGGAGCCTTATCAGCTTCATGTATAGGTTTGCTGCATGGCTCATCCCTCTTTTTGTCACCTCACCTGTTCATGGCCTTATTGTTTTACGTTAAATCACCTGATATCCCACTTTGAACTTTTTTTATAATAAATATTGTACAATGTAATGGAAGGTGTTTGGCTTCGCTAAGATAAATTGGACTCTTTTGGTTTAGGTAAATGGACGACCAGGTTATAGATATACAATGCCTTCTTGAAACTTTTAAGCATTTCCTGAAGGAAATCCTCTTTTTTAGGAGTCTTATAACACAGGTGACTATATCAATGCTGTTGTCGATAGACAGAGGGCAGAAACTATTAGTAGTGTTCTATACCCTGATGATCGTTCATATCAGGTAAGGCTGTTCCTTCTTTAGAGATGGTCTATTTGTCAATTAAATAGGAATAGTTTGTGAATCTACATTAATTATTAATGATTAGGTTGTCCTCCTTAATGGCCTATCCATTTGTTGCAATTCATTTTCTAATTCTCAAGTGCTCTTTCCCAGGGAAAGGAACTACGCTTGAAGCAACAGTACTTTTTTGTCTCAGCATCACTACAAGACATAATAAGGAGGTATAAAGACACTCACAATAACTTTGATGACTTCCCAGATAAGGTATCCAATCTTAATAAATCCCTTGTATATCAGTGTGTACCAATCACTAACACAACCAATTAAAAGGAAATAAATCTTTAAAACAAGTAATACAGAAATAATATTTAACGCATTTGTGCACACAAACCCAGACAAAAGCACATATAGAGGGAGATAGCGTCAATATGTAGAATCAATTACTGTACGTTTGCTTTTCACCATAAAAAGTTGCAAGACAGGCTTGTGTTAAAGATTGCATAGTATGGAGTATATTCCAAAAATCAAAATAATTTTTGATATTGATAACAATATCTGGTTCAATCCTGTGCACATTTAGTTGTTACATATGAGATGCTCTGAGGCAAATGGAAAGCACGTACTCACAACTAAGACATCCTTGAAGAATAAATGTCGATAGTGAGTTCTGGGTATTTCACTAACTTTGTACATGTTTTTCTGATTCATGTAGGTTGCTTTGCAGCTAAATGATACTCAGCCATCTCTAGTAATTGCAGAGCTCATGAGAGTTCTTGTTGATGAAGAGAATTTGGTTTGGAGTAAAGCATGGGACATTGTTTGCAAGGTTTTCTCTTTCACAACTCACACGGTGTCACGTGATAATCTGGAGAAAGTCCCTGTTGATCTGCTGGGCTGTCTTCTTCCTCGCCATTTACAAGTGTGTTATATTATATGCTTTCCAATGCAATTTCTCTAGAATAACATCATTTTGGTGGTTTAGTATTGGTCCATGAAGGTATATTAGATAATAACATGTTTAATAAAGTATTCTTATTCTAGTGCAGTTCAATTCTGCAGTAACTATTGAGAATTCAGAAACAAGGTTGGATAATAGATGTTCTGAATTACCTTGAGCCACCTTTTGGCAGACAAGGCCTAACTGCAGGACAGCAGGACTGATTTGTGAATCAGCTATGATGTTTACCGTTAATTTCTGTTTAGAAATTCCCTTTAACAATTTGCAAGATTTTAATGCATGAAACTGTTATCCATCGTGGAATTTAACAAAAAAATTTGTTCTTTCATATTATTATTTTTCAGATTATATACGACATAAACTTCAAATTCATTGATGATTTGAAGATGAAAATCGGTACAGACTATGATCGACTTTCTAGGATGTCAGTTGTTGAGGAAGGTGCTGTTAAGGTGTGGAAAACTACTTTTCTTTGTTGGCAAACAGAATCCAAATGGCTTTTCTTCTTCTTCTTTGTTTATCAGGGTCATGATGTGTACATTTAATTTTCATGGCTTAAAAATTTTCCACTTCTCTCAATAAACCCATTATTTTCCTCAAGGGTTGTTCTAAATGCTTTTGATCTTTTATTTTGGCTCTCATTTCTGCATTAAATATTGCACTTATGAAATTAATCTTTTATGGACTGTATATTTTCCAAGTTCGGTTTGGCTTTATACTTTCTTGCAAGCAAATGGCTTTACATATTTATTATGGGAGTATCAATTATTAATTTGTACCCCTAACATGTGCTAAACATTACTCTGCATCTCTCATTTAAGGGACAAAAGAAAAAACTTTTGGCTTCACATATAACCTAAATCTTGCAAACATATGGCCTGCTCTATATTTGAAATGATGGGGATGTTAGAAAGATGAATATTCCTTCAATATCCAAATTATGAATTGTTTCTACCGGAGTCATGCTTTTGTATGACCTGGATAGGATTTGTGTTTGAAAATGATTTTCTATTTCCTCTCTCCCTTTTCTCACTCTCTCTCCCATCATAGATACTCTATTACTTTTGCAACTGGATATATTCAAACTTTTGCATTTTATTTGCAAAAGGAAAACATTTCCTCTTTGAGTTGTCTGAACAGTTATTAATTTTTGTAACCTTTCTGTGCACTATGTGAAATATAATTTTGTACCTGCTGTATGACAGAGCATTCGAATGGCAAACCTGTCAATTGTTTGCGCACATACTGTGAATGGTGTTTCCAGAGTACATTGGGAGTTGTTAAAAACAAGAATATTCAAGGTACTTCTTAGCTTTCATTTTCACTTGTATCTGTGATAATTTATGGCAAAAATTGTCTCTTCTCCAAGTACATTTTAAACTTTCTAGCATTTCTTTGCAGGACTTCTATGAGCTATGGCCTCATAAGTTCCACTACAAGACAAATGGAGTGACCCAGGTTGAAATAAAGTATCCTATATAATATTTTCTTCTCACAATTTCTATTGCAGGTGATATGGTGTACCATATCAAGCTGCAGTGTGCTTGTCACTTTGTTTATGGAATCAGGGCCAGTAATGAACCAGAACTGGTTATTTCTGATTCTATGTCTTATAAATATGCTTAGAACAGCTGCTCTAAGTCTGATTTCATAAAGAAGTCCCAAGTAAATGGAAATTGTGACAATCTTATTTGTAATTTAAACCAGCCAGTTCTGGAAGCTTTCTCAGGGACAGCACTGCCCAACTTGCCCTGTGTGGCTCCGACTTGATTTTAGTTATATGACCTGCGGTTCTGTGCCTCCTATATTGAGATAGTACTTCTTGTTCCCATTCTTCAGCCTAGCCATTGCTGTTAGTGGACCTGATATGGGATGATTTCTCTATGACACGACTTGACAAAACAAATTATACTAACTGCAGCTGACTTTACTCAATTGCTTTTGTTGATTTATCGGTTCCTTTCTCCTTTGCTTCTCAACTTGAGAATGGAAAGAAGTACTTCTTGCCTTTTGAAGTTTCTACCATTTAGAGCTGTTCATTGGCTGCAACAATTGCAGTTTCAACACTGTTTAAGGCAACACTAACCTGATAAAATTTGCCTCCACTCATATTAATTTCTAACTCCATCCCTAAACTTTCTTAATGTGGAAGATGAAATTGTCAACAGCCCCCGATATACTCTGATCATTGTCTTTTTTGGTTCAACATATGCAAATTTTTTCTTTTTTTTTTTTGAAAATAACATCTGCAAACTTTTGCTATCACATAATTGGTGTCATCAGCAACTCTAAGTTCTTTGATCCATTATTTTGTTGTCTCAGCGTCGTTGGATTGTGGTAAGCAACCCCAACTTGTGTTCTCTTATCTCAAAATGGCTCGGAACGGAAGCTTGGATACGTGAGGTGGACTTATTAGCAGGCCTGCGAGAACATGCAGCAGATGCTGAACTATACCGAGAATGGAAGACGGTAAGTCTTGTTCGTATAATGCTGTTTCTTTGGAAACAATTGTAAGGTTAAACTGGTAAAGTTAGGTGTTCTTGTTATTTTACTCCTGTAGGTCAGGATGGTTAACAAAATGAGGCTTGCAGAATATATTGAAGCAATGAGTGGGATTAAGGTTTGTCATGAAAATGTCATCAGAAAATCTCAACTTTCTTGTTCATGTCCCCTTGGTACTTCTTCAGTGTATGTCTTGGAATTATCTTACGTAAGCTGCACATTTGTACTTACAGGTCAATGTTAATGCAATGTTTGATGTTCAGATAAAGCGAATTCATGAGTACAAAAGACAGTTTCTCAATATACTCGGGATCATCCACCGATACGACTGTATCAAGGTGACTGGGAAATAACAGAGTAGAAGAGTTCATTGTGTTTGAAGAGCCATCTACCATACTTTCAGCTAGACTTGTCTAAGTGAAATTATTTAATATTCTTCCATGATTTCTTTTGTTGTTATTACCTCTAGCTGGGTCTTCTCAGCAGGATGATATGAGCTATATTAATTATTGTTACTAAAATGGTACCCCACAGAAATTATATTTACATTGGACAGTTAACATTCTGATTCTGAGCACCGTGCTTTCCAAGTTATGTAATGTATGTCTGTTTCCTTGAAACAAATATATGTTGCTCTTATTATTCTCATGTTGCAGAACATGGAAAAGAATGATAGGAGAAAAGTTGTCCCTCGTGTCTGCATAATTGGAGGAAAAGCTGCTCCTGGTTATGAAATTGCAAAAAAGGTTATCAAACTTTGCCATGCTGTAGCCAGCAAAATTAACAATGACCCTGATGTTGGAGATCTTTTAAAGCTGGTAAGAGTACTGTCTGTGCACATATTCAATGAGTTCAGTTTTGCTTTTCTAACATTGACTATTGGGAGTTATTTCGCGGGCGTAGGGTTTGCACTTGGTATTGCTAGGCCTAATCAAACAATAATCAGTTTGAGCATTGAAAATATAGATCCGATAGGCAATTCCCATGTTCTCCGTCCTTTGTCTTCATTGTTGTGTTCTTTCATTGCAGGTCTTTATCCCTGATTATAATGTTTCTGTTGCTGAGTTGGTGATACCAGGTGCTGATCTTTCACAACACATAAGGTCTGTATCATGTTACACAGGATTTCACAGTTGGACAAAACTTCACTTGAATGTGTCTCCTTCCAACAAAAACAGTGAATAACTGATATGCTTCAAGCTAAATGAACTGAGAATATGTGGGTTGTGAAATCATGAGGATTTTTTTTACCATATACATTACTGGAGCTTAAGACATGATGTTATGGTTATGAAGTTGTGAAAAAAATTTGCTGCAAGTTTCTGTCCACTATCAAAGTAATTATCTACAATTATGTTGGTTAGTGTATGGACAACTATCCTTTTGGTGGCTCGATACCTTGGGTTAGCAGTTGAAATCAACTTCCTTCTTCTTCAATGAAATGTAGTGCTGATTCTATTATATGTCAAAAGAGAGGGGGACATGGTCTCATAGTTTCTAGAGCAAAACACAGCATCCATGTTTTTCAGTCCAATTTGACTTTTCATATATATTTAAACACTAGCTTGCTTAATGTTATGCCCTATGATTCTTATGCAGCACAGCAGGCCACGAGGCATCAGGAACTGGTATTATGAAATTTTTGATGAATGGATGTTTACTTCTAGCTACAGCAGATGGTTCAACTGTTGAAATAATGGAAGAATTAGGGGCAGAGAATATGGTAAGTCATGTGGTTTTCAAGGATAGTGTCTGAGGTGAAACTCATGGCCAATCTCCTGTCTGTTCTCATATATGGACTAGTCACTAAATGGTTTATAGAAATAGGATGACTGGGAGAATTAATTAACAAAATTGTGCTGTTGGAAATTCCCTATTTTGACTTGGTTAAGCGTACTAGTGTGGGGTTTCTCCATGTTGGTAAGTTTTAGTGGACTTCTAGAAGATGATCATGATTTTTGTAATCTGAATATCAATACTGATCAAGCTTTTAACTGCCTTCATGATTTATTGAAGCATCTTCTAGCAATATTTCAGAATTGCTTTCTGACACTCTACAACTTCTAGTTCTTGTTTGGTGCAAAACTACATGAAGTTCCAGTTTTGCGCGAGAAAGGTCAAAACCTTAAAGTGCCTCTTCAATTTGCTCGTGTCGTAAGGTATGGAGATGAACAGGGGAAAAAATATAACCTAGTGGTCAAGTGAAATTTTATCTGTTAACTAAATTTCATTTTATCTTCGAAGTATGATTATATATTCTGATGGACCTCTTTCTCATATCAAGAAAGTATATATTGTTTTGGTCATTTTCTTGATCTGCCAACAATTTTGATGAGCAAATTGAAGTCCTAGTTTCAATCTTTGTTTGAGAAAGGGTAAAAATTGAAACCATGAGGACGTGTTAGTGTGTATTGCTTACAGAAATGCTCTATATTTGAATTGTGTGATGGTGCACGAAGTACAAGGGTTTTGCAAAGATAAAAAAAGAGACATTTCTTAAATGTGATGATTGGTGTTGTCTACTATGCTATAAACTGCAGGATGGTTCGAGATGGGTATTTTGGTTTCCAAGAGCATTTCAAGTCACTATGCGACTCAGTGGAGGGTGGGAATGACTTCTACCTCGTGGGCTATGATTTTGAGAGTTATCTAGAGGCACAGGTGCTTATTACAGTTGTTGGTTGTGGGTTGTTTTTGACAAGTAGAGAGATATTTGACAGTGTACATTAATAATAATAAATGCAGGCTGCAGCGGATAAAGCATTTGTTGATGAAGAGAAATGGTGTCGGATGAGCATCCTCAGTACTGCTGGGTCTGCAAGATTCAGCAGTGATAGAACAATGGAAGAATATGCAGAGAAGGCTTGGGGAATCAAGCCCTGTAGATGCCCTTTCTGATACACATTCACATTATTATTATTAACTTCTACTAATAATGGGGAATATCATGGCCCAGTGCAATGCAATCATATGAGTCGTCAGTTCTCATTATGATTTCTTTTCCATATTGAATGATAAACAGTTTATCAGTGAAAATAAATGATACACTTTACTTTCATTCCCTAAATTAAAAAATATCTTGGAAAAAAAAAAGAATACAATAAGAATCTATTACTGGCCCAATTCGTCAGAGTCAAGGGAATGGATTCAAGTAAGTAACAAATGAAATGAACAGATATTCAACTTCCGCTAGAGAAACAAAAATCTTTCTCTCATCTCCGTTCGTATTCTATTGACCTCCTGACTCAGCTTCAGAATCAGAGAAATGGGGTCGCTTGTTTACTTGTTACTTCTACTTCCTGTCATTTCATGGTCCCCGTTGAGCTTCGCATCTCATTCGCACCATCAATGGTCCGATCGCCTGCAACTGATTAGACAAGTGCAGGAGTCCAAGCTTAAAGTCGCTCAATTAGGTATACATCTTCAGTTTCCCCCTAAATTAACCAACTAATTCTTCGATTATCATCAGTAACCTTTAGAAAGACTTGGAGTAGAATCACAAGTGGATCGTAATGTGCAGAATCAGTTCTCGAAGAGATCGCCGAGAATCTGACTGCGAGAAATCACCATCTCGCGGAGCTTGAGAAACGGATTGAGGAGATGGACGCAATAATAAAGGACCTACGCTCTTCTTTCTCAAATTTTAAGGTTCTTTGACTTCATTGAGTTTACTTAATTGTCTTTTTTATCCATCAGATTTCAGATTTCTATTATCTGTAACGAGAATGTTATCCTTCCATACTTATTTGCGTGTTAACTTCAAACATTTAACAGGCCGAGCCGTTGCCTTCTGGAGAAAAGATTCGTGAACTTGAGGACGAGGTTTGCTTTGCTGTGTTTACGCCCCAATTTCATGTTCTTTCTATTGTTGTCGTCTGAGTATGATATTGTGAAGTAAGCAACGAGGTATACTTTGTTGCTTGATTTGACTGATTGGAACAGTAGCTTCACAATGTATAGGTACGAGATTTGTGGGCTGTTCTGAGAAAGAACAACTTTGAGCTGCATGTTTTAGAATCTAAAGCAATGGAAGCTGAGGAGAAATTAGAGATGGAAACTTCCCGGGTTGAGCAGGTTAATAACTTAACATTTTTCCTTTCTTATAAATGTTTGTAGATAGTGACAGAGGCCTGTCTAGTTGGTTATATTAAATCTTTTCGGTGGAGGATCTTTGAAGATTTCTGTTATGGTAAGTGGATGGTCTGTTTTTCATGAGCTTTGCATTTAGTATTATAAGCCAATTGCTACTTCATTCTTATCTTTCCCACATTTAGAAGATTCAAAAATATCTGAGCATTGTCTTATGGCCATTTCAATATCCTCTTTTCAAGTTGGCTTTGGGAATTCCATGGATCCCACGAAACTGAAAAGAAAGTAGATGGGACCTTAAGAAATGATGGTGCAGTAGGCCCTTTTACAATCTAAAAGAATTAATTATATTTCATGCAAAAAGTGGCTTGTATTTTTTCCTTCCTTAAATCCTTTATGTACTATGTGCTTAAACTAGTATCAAAATTTTCATTGAGGAAGATGCATTACCCAGTGAAATTCTATTTTGCTGCTTCCAGATGGCTGACATGGTCACAGAACAGTGGATCCAAATTCGACAGTTCGAGCAAGCTCTGCAACTCAAAGTACTATTACACAAAGCCATAAATTTCTTACCATTGGTAGAACTAACTGTTGTTGACTTTTTCTTATTGCTAGTCAAATGAGCTTCTAATATTGAAAGCCTCTTTCAATAGCTGCAAGTATTGAAGGACCTAAGGCAAGCCAAGCGTGTAAAATGCACATTTTTGAAGGTGATACAGAGATGCACTCTGCTCTACTTTGTATCAAATTTTTTTAGCATAGTAAAAATTTTTCCTGATTCTTCTCTAGGCGCTGGGGTAATAGCAATGCAAGTTTAAAATTTATACATATTGTTCCGACTGAATTAATGCATTAGTGTTTTTTGCAGGTTATGACTGATCTTTGTGGAAAACATATTCAGAAGGCGATTGACCTGTTGGATTCACTTCTGTCAGAGAAAGGATGGTCCAACCTAATCCAATTTCTAGATAAGGTGAACAGATTCTATCAAGCAGTAAAAGTGTTCCACCATAAGGTTTGTGAACATTTTCTTATGGAAAAAGATACGAAGCCATTGTTTTGATAGTTCTCGTGGATATCATAGTCAATATTGTCTTAATTATCTCTGCACACTTTAAATTATTTGTGATGTGTGCTGGGAGATTTTAAATAATATTAGCCATGATGGTTATATAAATCACCAAAATGATGGTAAAGTAGCTAACTAGTTTTCTTATTATGTACAATTTTAGTTGGACTAGTTCTTAAGCACTTGCGAAGCATGTGATCAATGCATATTGATGGTTTTTCCTATAAAGCCCCATATTTTAGGCGTGCATATAGATCATTGTACAGTGTTGTTCAATTTGAGGGCTTATCATCTTCAATGCAGTTGCAAGGTATTGTCAAACAAGAAATGGAAAGTCACAGAGTCACTGCATGTCTTGCCAATAAAGAAGTTGTATTTTTTGTGGTATGTTGCTTTATTATTGTTAGCTTCTACCACCTCTTTCTCTGATATTTAATCTTCCACCTCATTTTCTGTTATGAAATTTTAAATTTCAGGCTTCTGCTTTGATCATCTTTCCAGTACTGAGTGCTTGGACATTGCTCACATCACAATTGAGATAGCAAAGAACATTTTTTGTCTTTAAGAAGGTGATATTCTATTTCCTTTTTTGTCTTAAATGTGATACAATGCTGCATCTGGGGAAAAAAGTTTGCCGTGTAAAATTGCAGCCTCGTCTTTGTGCGGATGGATAAATAGTGGCAGTCGAGTTCGATGTGGAAATACTCTTAACCTCCCCATGCAGCTACTCGAGATCCAAATCAATCATGATGTACTGGTATCTTTATTTTCCCTTTTTTTCCGTTTTGATCTAAAGGGACCCTATCAGAGCCAAACATTCCTACATTGCCCAAACCCCTACACTAGGATTTGAAACCCCAACCTAGCGGAGGATTTTAACTGTATCGCACGAATGGGATTACAAGCGATATTCGCACGGAAAGATTCAATGGAGAAGCAATATTCTCCTACTGATGAAATGTAGGCTTGGCAATTTTGGTTCGGGTTGGACTTGGAGATCGGCTTGAATCTCAAAACTTTTTTAAAATAATATTATTTTAGTTTGTAAATTTATGATCAAAACGATGTTAATTTTAATAAGCAAATTAAAGTAATTCCGTTTTAGATAAAGCTATACAATGGGGTTAGTCTAAAGTCCTTTACAAGCGGCCTCCAAGTCTGATATTTTTTGCCTGAATTCCATTTGTAGTTCGAATTGTTTTGCATAAAATCGACCTGACCCATCAGAACTCTCAGCCTGATTTGCTCAGCTCGCCACTCCGTCATAGTCGGCCTAAGCTGTGAAAATTATGAATTCAAAGAAATAAGAAACCATGAACATAGAGAAATTACAAATCAAAATTAACCATGATCCTGGAGAACTCAGAAATCATGAATCTCGACAAAGAGTATTAAGATTGGGCCTAAGTCAAAAATAGTTATCTCAACAACAGTACAATTTTTCATTGCAAGCATTGGGTTGCAGTGGTCACCTCAATAACACTGGTTCTGGAAGCGAAACGGAGAAGAGGAACAGAGTTAATGAAAGCAGGAGATAAAGGAATCTTGAAAAGATGTAGAAAAATGAACAGAGAAAAAAAGTTTGGCAGAGAAATTGAGAGAACAATGAACAGATGAGAGAAGTCTAGAAGAATAAAGAATTGAATTGTCATCCATAATGGAAGGGATTTCCTTTGCATTATTTTATTTTTTACTTTTTCACCTATCCTCATATTAAGAGCAATCTAATCGATAAGATAAGGAGCATGATATGTTAGTAATTGGATGTGGGTGATCTTTGCGGGTACTCTAATTACTAATTAACGACTCCGACGGAGAAGTTTTAATTACA
>JANKYE010000002.1:21596071-21607130 GCA_032467995.1 Erythroxylum dillonii
GAAGCTTTAAATTGTAAACGAACAAAAATCAAATCATTCAACATCTTATGCTCCAATCTATTCCTTTCTTAAAGTGGATAATAAATTCAAATATGCTCAAATTTCGTTCGCAACCTGTTGCATTCACACATTAACTTAAAATCCGAATTGCAAACCTTTTTAATTATAGAATGCCATTTTCGAATTAATCCTACCAAGAAACTATAAATTGTAAGATAACAAAAGTAACGTTATAAACAAAACAAAGTGATAATTAATTTTCTACAAACAAGAAATAGGAAACAACTAATACCTAGAGAAAGTTTTCCTCTTTGTCGAATAGCAATTATCATTCCAAAATCTCCATAAGACAACTTATAAAGCTTCATCTGTGAGCTTAAGAGATCTTGCATCGCGTCAATGCCAACAATTGTTGTAATAGTTAAAATCATCCCTCTATTAACTTTTGCTTGCTTAGTAAAATCCTGTCTAAAATAGACATCAGGATTTAAAAACATCCCAGTTGTAAATAACAGAAAAGAAAGTTGTCTTTTCCTTCTCCCATTAATGATTGAAAGATATGATGTGTACAAAGAAGACCTATGTTTCAGATTGATCTTGATTGCTTCTGTTGCTCTCTCCATGACATTAAAAAAACCCATTGTTGGTTTTTCTTCACTATCAGCTAAGTTAAGCACTCTCACCAAAGGCTTACAAACTCAGATAACAAATTGACATTAAGACCAAAATTCTCTATCTTTCAGTATAATTTTACAAACCTCAACTCCAACATTAGACCTAGCATACTAAGATGCAATCCACTTATCACTTACAAGCATTTGTCTTAACTTTTTCTTCATCGTAACAAAAGACTAAATTGATAAGAAATTTCTTTCAAATCTTGTCACAGCAAGACAATACAAATTCCCACCATTGGTAAATTCCTTTCTAATTAAATTCAATACTCATGCACGATTATAGATGAACTTGGTCACCTTTTTAGCTTTCTGCATAGTCTCATCAATAATAGAAAAATACCTAGGATCCCCTATATTCTCCGATATTAGGTCAATGCAATGTGCAATACAAGAAGTCCAAAAAAAAAGAATTATACTTATTCTACAACCTTTCGTTTTATAAGTGGAATCATTGTTAGTAATAAACTAAACAATGTTTTCTATCTCTACTTCATTCACAACTTCATTAAATATCTCAAACAAAGTCTCAGTATTCCTAATAAGGCCATATGCATCAATAGATTTCGAAAACATTGAGCCATTTGTTGAATAAACCAAAAAATTAATAATAGGCTCTTGTCTCTTATTTGTCCAACCATCACACATGATTGAAGATCCATAAGTAGCTCAATTCACTCTTCTTTCTGCCAAATAACTTCTAATTTCAGAAATAAAACAACTCAAAAGTTTACCTCTTAAGTCATCAATCGAAAGACCTTTGTATCTCATACCACAAGAGGCTATTGCATCCATTATAGGTTAATAATAATAAGACTGAGAATCATTGAATGATTAACCTGAATTATACCACCGTCTAGCTACTACCATATCGACACTGTGAGTTTATCTCTTGATTGCATTGCACTAAAAATTCAAGGTTGAGCTTCATAAGTTATTCATGGAGTAAAAACATTAGTCACCTTCTTTCTTCTTTTCCTCACAATAGGTCCAGATGCTTCTTCTTAGGCTTGGGATGGAATATTACCACTACCACCTTCAACATTTCCACAATCACCACGGAAACCAACAAACGAACTTCCACTATCAATTTCAAAATTTAACCTTTCCCTTCTATCTTTCTCATGTTAATATTCTTTAAGCAATGTTTTCATTTGTCACTTCAAATCATGACTTATATTGTTACAGGGTTCCTCATCTCCTTTAACCCCAGTTAAATGTTTCTTTAATCGGGTGATTTCTCTACCTTTTAAATGCTTGTTACAAAATAAGCAAATAGTATGGCTCCTCATACCGAGAACTAATGTAGCATGAGCCTAAGCTGGATCATTGTATTTTCCTGAAATGACTTGATCAAGAGTACTTAAACTTCCTTCCATTTATCTGTAAAAATAAACGAATGCATATATCAAAATAAATAACACATAATTTCATTACATAATATGCATGTCCATCTTATATAATATAACTCATTTTGTATGATTACATCATACATAATTCAGTTTCATCAAACACAACTCACTATAAGTAAAAAATTAACAATTCAATTATTCAACATATATAATTACACAAAACATACATAAACAATTTTCTTTTCCTACATAAACAATTTCAATTTCTAAAATTTTTGAAGAAACATAAATAATTTCCATTTCTAACTATTTTCAACAAATTCCATTTCCATTAATCACAAAGTACATATAAACAATTTCCATTTCTAATGATCACATCACATACATAAACAATTTTCATTTCCAACAATTTTCAATAATTTCCATTTCTAATAATCACAAAACATACGTAAAACAATTTCCATTTCCAACAATTAGAGAACATACATAAACAATTTTCATTTTCAACAATTTCCATTTACATTAATAAAAAAACATACATAAAACAATTTCCATTTCTATCAATCACAAAATATACATAAAATTTTTTCATTTCTAACAATTTCCATTTTTAGTAATCATAAAACGTACATAAAATAATTTTCATTTCCAATGATATCAAACAATATATCAACAATTTTCATTTCAAACAATTTTCAACAATTTTCATTGTCAATAATCACAAAACATACATAAAACAATTTCCATAAACAACAATCACAAAACATACATAAAACAATTTCCAATTCAATGTATCAATTTATTTTCTAGTTCCACATTTCGATGGAAGAGTGGAATTGAAAATTGTGTTTACGAATCAAAATTGCAAAGTATTGAAATATAATTTGTAATGAAAATCTCAAAGTATTGAAATGTAATTTGGAACTAGAATTACCATAAATGCCTTGAATAACATAATTAATTATTAAAATTAAGTTGGCCATATTATGGAACCCTTTTTTTTTAAAAAAAAATTAGACCCTCAAAATGTTTGTTGGACTGTTGCAAACTATAACTTTTTAAGAAAATTAGGTCCAACAATGTAAACAAATCTAATGTGTATTTAACAACATTAACCAAAAGACAATTGTCTCACAGTAACACCTTAAATATTTGTATACATTGCTTTTGAGTTATTTTGATATAAAATTAATGTATAATCTAACACGTACAAGTCATACTTAAATAATGTAGTCAAGTTAGTTGAGTTAGATAAACCTCACTTATAATTGGTAAAAGTTTAACTTTTGTCAAATGAATTATATGATATATTTCTAAAAAAAGAATAATAATTTTATTTCATTCATATTTAACTATAAAGAAATGCTAAAGGAAATGGGTAAGCAAACATTTAACTTTTTAATATCATCCCCTTTGAAAAATTAACAAAATTGATATATAAGAAATGATTTTGTATCTATATGTCTATTAACAAAACTGATAACAATCAACAGTTCATCACATTTCCACTCCACATTCACAATCCACTCCAGTCCAGTTCCACACTTTCATAGTTTCATTCCACATCCACATTTTGTATCTATATGTCTATTAACAACTTTAATGAATCAATTTACATTTTTCACTTTCGCACTTCTACAGTTTCACTCTACAATCCACAGACTCCACACGACAAGCAACACAACAACAAATTAACAAATTCCATTCCCAATTCACAAAAAACACCAACAATTTCATTCACAATATACAAATAGATAAACAATTCCATTCACAATTCACAAAAAGTATATAAAGTCATAACACACACCCAATTATTTTAGAAATTCAACAACAATTTTAATGGGTTAGACAGATTTGGCATGGAAGAGGAAACCCGAGAGTGGTTGAGACTCCTAGAGTGGTGGATGGGTTGGTGAGGCGTCGATGGTGATCTGGTGGCATCGTTGGTCGTGGCAGGTGGTGGGCATCAAGACTGGAGAGAGATAGTAAGATGTGTGTGTGAGAGAAATAAAAGATTAGGAGAATCCAGAGGTATAGGTTGTCGGTGGTGGTGGTGGCAGGTGGTTGGTGGGCATCGGTGGTGGGTCAAGACTCGAGAGAGATTGTGAGATGTGAGAGAAAAAAGTTGGGTGGGAGTGGGATGGAGACGACGTGGCTCAACGTTAATGATGGTTGTCGTTCGGTCGGCGACGGTGAAGGTAAAGAACAGAAGAAGAGAGTTATTGAGAGTTGCTTATTTATTGTTAGTAGGATTGTTGGTGGCATGATTTTTATTGAAAGCTTTATGTTATTGAGACCAATAACAATTATAGAAGGATTAAAATTTCTTAATCTAAATGTTTAAAGAATATTCTAATTCTACATGAAAATATATTAAAAATGCCCCAAGCTAAAGCATATGTTTTGACATGGCAAATTAAGATATCCTATTTTTATGCAATTTATAAACAACTCTTATCTAGTCTTTATTGTCCATATCTTCGTAAGTTGATCAATATATTCTCTATGAAGCCATAATTTTCTAATTATATATGTCTTATTACTATTACTTAACCTTACTTTTAGCTGTACTTCACAAGCAAACACAATCTTATTTCAAATTCTACATCTTTCATCTTTTCTTTAGGCAACTAGTTATATAACTAGATATTCTCAAGTGATTTTTTCTTAAAGGTATAGGTATTAGTTATAGAAAAATGTGTCTAAATAATAATAAATATTTATCAATAATATAAAAGGGATTTTTTATGTTAGTAGTTGTAAATTATACAAGTAAACTTACATTAAAATTAATTAAAAAAATGTTCTTTCATTTAATATCAATGAATTGTAGAAACATTAAATATTTTTTATAAATATATTTTCATTTTACTAAAATAATAAATATTAGAAAATAGTTTGTGATTTGTTTTATGAACTTACTAATCATAATTTTTTTAACAAATAAAAACAAATTTGCTCCTTTTCATTAAGATAAAATAGAAAATATCAATAAATGTAACATTTTACACTTGAATGAGTACCACAAAAATGATTTCATCTAAATTGTTATAGATTTTTCATAGTTGATTCTTCTTGAATATTCATATGTTGCTCATTTCAAATTTAGTTATTTTATGAAAGTGAGACTAGTTTATTATGACATATGTATTTGATCAAAACTATGTTAAAGATCAATAGGTAAGTACACCTATCAGCCATATAGTATATCTTAATGAATGTAAGCATCACTCTTAGGACAACTATAAGTACCAATAGTAATTAGATTATTTAATTTAATAAGAGGAATGGTTGATTTTAAAGATATAATTGAATCCAAGTTAACTAACTTTGCAATAAACAAGAATAAAAATTGAAGAAAAACAAGATCCATTTAAGAATTACCTTAGAATTTTTTATACTTAAATTTATCTTAATTTAGTGATTAATCGTAGTTTCTTAGACTGACATAAATTTTTAATTTATAAACATATTTTTTTCTTAAGAAATATAGCCTTTATCTTTAAGTTCATTGATTGAAATTTCTTTCTAATGATAACCTTTAAGAATGTATTGATTTGTTCTGTGAATTTCCATGATAAATTTGATTCTAACCTAAAAGATTTATGTAGTACTATCTTTAAGATTTCATATAACTCTTACTATTTATGCCATGATACATTCATACATGTATCTAAATCCCTATAGACAAAATTTGAAATCGAATCAAAATGCTAGCATATTTTAATTCAAATATAATGAGTAATCATGAATAATTTATAATAAAACTTGGATCTTTCTTTAAATCAAGAAAATTAATCTAAAATAATAATTTTAGGGTTCATCCCATTTAGATCTTTCTCAATTTAGTTCAAGCTAAGAACAAGAAACCCAATAACAATCAAGAAAAAAATAAGATAAAAAAATTGCTCACGGATCTTAAAATCTTGATATTGTTTGATTGAATATTGATAGGAATCCTTTATTTCATCTAAAGTTGCCCATTTCTTGTGCCAAGATTATTTACTTTAACTCTTTATGACTACTCTTTATCCCATTATTTAATTCTCTAAAGTTCTTTTATATTCTCAGGAAATCATAAACCAATCTCAATCAACACAAGTCTAATATGAACTTATGTTGGTCGTGTATTCTTCATAACTACAAATAATCTTAATTTGTTTGAAATCATTGTTAACACGAGATTATGTTACACCCATATTGTCTTGGTAACTTCTTAATCTTATATCTAAAGGTTCACCTCAGAAACACTTGTTTAAAGGCCATAAACTTCTCTAACTTGGTTTCCAAATTATGAGAGAAGGGATTTTCCCTATCATTAATGCTAATATAGTTAATTATGTGTTATTGTGGTGTCAGTTCTAGAATAGCGTAGGGTGGATTACTCTCTCTTGAGTTATAATCATTAAACCCTAAATCATAAACTTTCATTGAATTATAGAATTTGCAATCTCTCAATTAACAAAAGACCTGGTTTGGGCCGGGAGCCTCACCGGCCAGGTATTGTCCCCAATGCGGTACGTTGGAGGGTCTTACCACTCGAACCCAGGACCTAGGGGTTTTGTTGCGTTGAGACGCACGCCTCACGTAGCTCAGTGGTATGAGGCGTGCGTCTCAACGCAACAAAACCCCTACGTAGCTTAGTGGTATAAGGCGTGCGTCTCAATGCAACAAAACCCTGAGGTCTCGAGTTCGAGCCCCAGATACCCACAGAGGTCAACGGTTGTAGTTCAACTCGCTGTACCAAAGGGGATAAAACCTAAATGGTGCGAACCCACCCAAACCAAGACCCATAACTCTAATTAAATCTTAAGCTCTCTAATAAACTATCGGGTCTCACAGAGGATCTTTCTTCGCACAATAACTGATATGATTAATCATGAGGTCTATTGGATCACTTCACTCTCATTAATCCAATCCAATCATTTTTATTCAGTTCACCATCTCGGGTTATTACCGAAATATGCAAGTTCCTCAATTAATCACAACACCCAATCAAAATAACACAAAACAACTATATTAACATTAAATTAAGGCAAAATCCCGAAGAAAAAGTTAGAACATCTTAATCAAACCCAAATCCATAAATATATTGATATTCATCCCAACATTTAAAGAAAATTAAAATAAAGATGAAAGAAATACACATTGGGATTGGGACGCCTCGGCAAAGCAGCAACCACAAAGACCCGTTTCTTTCTCCTCTCTTTCTCTTTCTCTCTCTTCTTCTTCTCTCCTATTGGAGTGTCTCCCAATGTGGATTGGAGGCTCCTTTAGTGTTCCATCATAACGCCTTTTATACTTTTTTCTATTTAGGGCAACACTATGGCTTTTTTCGGGTTCGAAAGGTCCTTCAAAAACTCAAGTTGGGATGTCTGTCGGCATTTTTGTCACTCAGGCCACGATTGTGGCCCAGAGTTTTAGCTTTTGTAACAATCATGGCATATCAGGCCTTGATCGTGGCTCCTCTTGGTTGGTTCTGTCACGATCGTGGCCTTAGGTCTAGCTCCGGTCTTTCTCCAAATCTTTTTCGTTCTTCTATTTTTCTTTGAAATAATAGCAAACACATCAAAGTACCTCAAAAACATAAAATTGAAGCTCAAACGCGTGCTCTAACCCGTAAAACACTTAAAGCACAAATATCTAACTAACTAACACAATTCTAGCCTAAACACGCATTAAACGATCAAATTAACAACTAAATACACATCAAACTACCCACAAAAACATGATGCAATCTACAATTATCACCTATTTCGATAGTTTTATCTATTTAAGGTAGTTGGTTTTGTAGGGACATTGGGCAACTGCGTTTTTCTCCATTGGTGGTGTGAATTTTCTAAGCGGCTGCAGTAGTGTTTATGTGAGGGAAAAACTGGCAGAAAATTAATCAATTTGTGCAGCTGTGTTTCTTTGTTTTTGTATGAGCAATTACATGCTATGTTGAGCTATTCTTGGTAGCTGCATTTTTGCATATGTGGGTGAATAATTGAACTACTGCTTAATCTTTTTTATATGGGAAAATTGTGCCGTAAAATGATAAATTGTTCAGTTGCATTTTTGGATGTTTTGGTGGTGAAACATATGTTTGTTTGATGATATTTTTGTGGCTATTATGCGTGGATCTCTTGAGTGATTATTTCGAAGGTTCACAGCAAAATTTTTGTTGAATGACTTCCTATGATTTCGAGTTGATGAGGCTGCACATATAGGGGAGTGTTTTTTTTTACCTCAAGTGTTTTTCTTTGTTTATGTCTTTATTGATTTAATCACTTGAGTTGTCTTATTTTCATCTTTATTATCAAACATTGTTGTGAAAATCCTCTGTTGAGGTCAACAAAAGGTGGTCATGTTATTGGGAGTGAAATACTTTCATGGATATGAGGATGAGTTGAGTGGAGTTGGCTTAGTAAAGCCTTGTATAAAATTATTATTTTTTGGTGAAAGTGATTAAGCTTGGTGAAAATCCCACAAATATAAGCAAGGTGTGCCGAACTGTGTTACCAAATTTCAGTTGTTGATTTGTTCATTTTGTGTTTAATTTTTTTTTTTTGCATTTTTCTGAAAAATTGACAATTGCTATCACAGTTGCTTTGTATTAAGCAACCGACAGAAACAATTTAAAGCAACTGAGGCAGAACTAGATTTTGCAAAACTACACCCTTTCGAATTTTCAATTGGTATCAGAACTTAGGTCATTGAATTAGAACTTGGTACGTCAAGTTGATGTAGATTCATAATTTGCAATAATGGTTACAAAAGAGGGAGCATCAATCACTAGGCCACCTTTAAGAGATGGTTCTAATTAGCCTACCTAGAAATCAAGGATAAGAGTATTTATTCAAGCATAAGGGACCAAATGATGGAATTCTATTTTGAATGGCTAAACACATCCAGTGACAATTGATGAAAAAGGAGAAGTGATACTTAAAGATCCATCTGAATGGACAAGGGCTGAAGAAGAGGCAGCGCTTGGAAATTCTCAAGCAATGCATGTTATCTTCAATGTGGTAGATGAAGGTCATTTTGCTATGATTTCAACTTGTGATTAGCAAAAGAAGCGTGGGACACTCTACAAATAATAATGAGGGATCAAAATCTGTGATAGCTTTGAAACTTCAACTATTGGCCGCGAGATTTAAAGAGCTGAAGATGGATGAAAGTGATACTATTGGAGACTTCCATAAGAGGTTTTATGACATTGCCAACCTAGCATATAAACTTTGGAAAAGTATTCAAATCTGAAACTTGTCAAGAAGACATTTAGATCACTACCTTCGAGATTTATACCAAAAATTGCAACCATCAAAGAAGCCCATAATATCAATGAATTATCTTTGGATAAAGTAATTAGGATTCTTACATACTTTAAAATGAACTTCTTGAGAGATAAGTGTGAGAAGAAAAAAGGGTTGGCTTTGCAAGTTAAAGTTGCTAAATCCATGAATGATTCAGGAGACGACTCTGTTTAAAATGATAATGTGGTGTCGCTAACAAGAAATTTTAGCAAGTGGTTAAAGAACTTGAAGAAAGATAGACCCGAGTTTAGGTAGAATGGAAAAAGTCAAAAAGTTAAAAGAAAGGTAAAGAAAATTCAATGTCATGAATGTCAAGGCTTCAGACATGTGCAAATAGAATGTGCTAACATTTTGAAGAAGAGAAAAGGTAAGTCTTATACGAGCAACTAGAGTGAAAATGAATCTAAAAGTGAGTATGGTAATGAAAAGGAATTTGTAAGTAATCATACTACAGTAATTGCTTTATACAACAGAAGTCCATTGCTTAAACAATAACCAAAGAAGAAACTAATGGGGAAAACCTATATAAATCAGTGTAAAATTCCAAGAAAAAAGTAGATGAGTCAATCCAAGGTTTTAGTTCAGATTATGACAGTGATGATAGTGATTCAGAATACAAAAGGAAGGATATTTGCAAGCTTATGAGTTAATGTATACAAAATAGGTACAAACGTGTAAGAAGAATGAGAAGCTTAAGAAGGATAATTCTACTATGAAGAATATCATCCAAGATTTAGAGAAGAAGATGTTATCTATAATAGATGAACTTGATGAAAAAAAGTTGAAGTTGGTCAATATATAAAAATGTATAAGGATGTTAAATGGATGTGCGAAAAAGCTTAAACAATTGTTAGAAATCGGTAAAACCAAAGGAGACTTTCAAGGTGCAGGATATAAAGGTGAATGTTCTAAGTTGAATAATGGGCAAAGTGGTGAAGATAAATTTGTTAAAGTAGAAACTTCAAAGAGGTACCAAAAATTTGTTCCTTCATGTCACTTTTGTGGGGTAAACGGACATATAAGACTAAATTGTTACAAGTTATTATAGATGATGTTTCAGAGGGCTCAAAATTGAAAATCCAGACACACTTCGATTATTTTTCAATAGCAACCCACATTACCAAAGCATAATTAGATTAGAAAGGGTCAATTACAAACAATTGTAACTCTTAAATCCACGTGGTTGCTTCTTATAATGGTTGTTGTTTTGACAGAGGGCGTTCACATCATATAACTGGTGAAAGAAGCTATTTGATGGATTATCAAAGTTGTGTGGGTGACCACTTTACTTTTGGTGATGGAAAGAAGGCTTCGTTCATTGACAGGACACTTTGTGTGGATGGACAACCAAACTTCAAAAATGTGCTAACCTAGTAAGTATTAGTCAACTTTGTGATGATGGGATGTTAGTTGAATTTATTAGTGATGGATGTAAGGTGTTGAACGAACAAAGAAAGTGTTTAGTAAGTGGTAGAAGATTGGTGGATAATTGCTATATGTTGCAAGCTATTACTTCTTGCAATTTAGCCTCATATGATAATAAGACCTTATGACACTACAAAATCAGCCTCACACATCATAACAGAGATGCAAGGGAGTTAATACCAAAAATCACTACAACAAAAATGACATACGGTAACAGGTGATAAGTGTTATTGAATATGAATGGTAACACTAATGAGTATGCTATGACAGCCCATGTTACTAAAGATATGATGCTTTAGTAACAGTTTTG
>JANKYE010000002.1:21619214-21631425 GCA_032467995.1 Erythroxylum dillonii
CGACCGGTTCGCCACTTGGCGATTTTTCCGGTCCGGGAATTTTCTCCGAAAAATTCCAGAAAAATTCCTGAAAATCCTTTAAAATAGAAAACACTCAATGGCGCACTCAGAATAATTTTTCAAACCCAATAATCACGTTAATCACAATAAAATTGTCTTAGACACGAAAACCGGTAATGTCATGTATGCATGTACAATTATTTCATGTGCACAAATGTTACTGTGTAGCAATTCTATTATGCATGAGTAGTCTTATGCAATCCCAATCTATCTCATCCTATGCCAATTTATCATTCTACCCTTCTAATTGAGGGTGGGATGTTACAGAATTAATTATGAAAACCTGACTATTAATTACCACTTAGGTTAATATATTTCTAGTTCTTAACCTAAGCGTCTATAGTTTCTCTTTCCATATTAAACTTCTTCTCTTGAGCCTTCGTTTAATACTAAAATGATACAAGGTTTGGTTAAGTCATTACGTCCATTCATATTAGAAACCACATCAATTAATAAGACAACAATACTGTAACTTATTCATGCATGGTTGATTAAATTAGCTACATTAATCCTCAAGAAAAAGATTTAGCCCATCATAACATAAACACGCCATTCTTTAATACTTAAATCCTATATTCAAGAATAACAAAGAAGTATCAAAGCAATGAAACAGTGAATACCAAAATGCACTATAAATCTTTAGCAAGGAAGACAAGTTCAAAAGACAAAGATAAAAGAGTTTAATAATAGTAACATAGATGAAACAAGAAATGACAAACAAAATAAACCCTCAGATGAGAAAGTTGACAGTGGATCTCCTGCACAGCTTAGAACTTTGACGTTGGCTCTCACCTTCTGCCTTTGCACTACTCCTCACTCGATTGCTCCCTATTATGTTCTTCTTCTTTTTCCTTGCCTTTGCTCTCTTGTTTTTGTCTCCATCTCTTTGCCTTACCTCTCCCTTTGTTTTTTGTATTCCAACCAAATCTGTCTCTAGTGTGAGTGAAGAGTGAATAATGAGTGATGTTGCCGCCACCCTCTTATCTTTTCTATTTATAACCTCGTCTAGGTTTAGGTTTTCGTGCCCTTTCAACCTACAACTGTCACGTAATAAAATAGACGTATTAAAGGAGTGCATTAGAATTTGCACAGGGTGACTATGTTTGTCACCTCGTACATAATTTTGCACAGTGGTGACTAAAGACACATTTATCACTACTTTATGCATGGTGGTGACACTTTAGTCAATCAAAATCAAGATATGATCAAGATATGTAGGCAATTAAAAGCAATAGAAACTAGATACAACAAAGTTGTCCACCAAAAATTATGTCGTGAACCTTCAATGATCTAACTGAGATATCCCATGCACAGCAGCCACGAAAACTCAACAAAAACACTAACATTTCATCAGTGAAATGTCAAAACAAAAGAGCTGCAACAACTCCAAGTATTTTGGAAATTTTCACATAAACCACACTCATAGATGGCGCCACATAGTCATGCAACCCTAGAGAAAGAACACACCAAATCAATAGAAAATGCAGTTGTCGAATCTAGAAAAAATATGCAAAAATCAGCTTCCAAAGATCACTAAAAATCCCTAAAAATCCAGCAACCAAGTCACCATATCCTTACTGATTTTTCCCACACAAGACAACAACAAAACAACTCAAAAAATTACGTGAAACATAGCAACAATACAGCTGTAAAATAGTCGATGGAATCTCCAAAAATCCAGTTATCTTTAATGACCATTATCCCCAAAATAGGTTGTCAAATAAGAGTCAAAAAATTTACCAAACAGTTACATCTTATATTAGTCAAGATATGGTTATTTGATTCCAATTAAATCTTATCCTCATTAGGATTTTAATCTTCACATAAGAGTCCCAATTAAGATAGATAACTTAGCATAGTAAAATTTCTAAGATGCCCAACTTTGTCCAAATACAAATAATGCCTAAAATTAATTAATAAAATAGTTTAGCACATATCTTAACAATATCCCCTTTTTGGCATTATTTGCCACATATCGAAACTCCTCCTTGAGAAAATAATTAGACATACAACATCAAGTTCACAAAACATATAGGAAGTTCCAAATAACTTCCAAATGAAATCTAGTGCACATAATATCAAGTTCGTCAAGTTCAAAAACAATAATACCAAAGTTCAAAAACATTCTTCCCCTTGGGACAAAAAAATGTCAAAAAGCAGGATGAATAGTCACGCATATATCTTGAAATCTCCCATTGAATGAAATATTCACCAAAAACAATCCGATATCTCCCCCTTAGAACAAAACAATGCCAAAACGAAGAATGCCTTCAATGCGATCAACTTTAGCAAATAAAGAGACATAAAAAAATTAGTAGGTGTAGCGGAAGAATCATAAGCACGCCAAGATGACAATTTACCACTAGTCAAGTCACTAGCTCACATATTTGAACTCACATCAAAGTCATCTGCATATGACTTATTAAATTCATAAACCCCAAAAAAGCATTTAACGAATTATAACCAAACTTAATCAATCTCCTCCTTACATAAATCATGTGAAAGCATATTGGCCAAACTTATATAGCCTACAATGTAGAAAGAAACCAAGATAAAACTTGAAAAACCCAAATAATAGAAAACTTGAATCTTCCTATAGGTCTCTAACTAAGCATCAACATTTTCTTGACATAACTCTGTCAATCAAAATCCAAAAGTAGAATTCTTAATCTTCAAGTAAAGCCTTATTTTAACATCAAATATACTATTTAACAAGTAAAGAAAAATCTAAGCACACACCAATCAACTGAACCTTAGAAAACTCATAAATAAAAACTCAAAGAGCCTAGATGTCAACTCCTTCGAACCTGCTTTTTATTAAAAAAAAACAACATCAATACACTTCAAAAATTTAAAACACATAGTCCCTATGCCTCTCGAAAAAATTCAAAACTGGTCTTTGTTAGCTCAAGGTTTATTATTAATGATTTTAACTATATAATATTTCAAAATTCAAATTGGACTTATTTCCTTGTATAGATAACGATATAATTCTTAAATGAAAATAAAATCATAGGATAAATGCTTCCTTTCTTGTAGGAACCTTCCTAATGAACTTGCCTAATTTATTTCACAATATCTAGAAGGATCTTGTTAATCTCATTCAAATTGGATTTATTTCCTTTTATAGGTAATGATATAATTATTAAATGGAAATAAAATCACAATTTAAATGCTTCCTTTCTTGCAGGAACCTTCAACTCAGAAAAATTGAAACAACAACTAGTTGCCGAAAATGTCTACTTAAGGAAGAGTCACTGTAGTTACGAAAAAGAAGAAAAGAAGCTAAAGAAGCAAGACTTTCAAAATACATTCACAACATCAGTACTTTTGAAAGTTATATCATCATAAAATCTCTTGTGCCTTAGAAAGCGATTTTTTATTTAGAGAGATCACTGAAGCTCATATCAAGAAAATTACTTCTTCATTCTTTGAAGGCTTGTAGAGGCTAGTTAAATACTACTAGTGTAGAAGGTTGAAAAACCTTAAAATATATATACTTATGAGCTTGAAGAGGCTGGTCAAATTGCTACTTGGGATTTTAGTGAAACATTCAAGTTGGATACTTGGGGACTGGATATAGGCTTGGGTTATAAACTAAACCAATATAAATTGACTACATCGTTCTTTCTCTCCTCTTAAATTTTAAATTTCTGCATTATATTATGTGTGTGTTCATTTTAGCAAGAAGCTTCTTCACTTTTATAATAGGCTCCTTCTATTTTCAACTTTCAAGAGGTTCCTTTTATTTTAACAAGTAACTTTATTTTAAATTGTTTAAACATGATTTATTGTTCAGCAGGCTCCTGTCTTTATGTGAATTGAAAGTAACCTGCAAAAATTGTCAAGTCACACATAATTCACACTCTTTTGCATGTGATTGCTTTATCAGTCTTATTCCTCATACATTATCTTTGTCATCAACTGTTTAGATGGTTTCTTCTTCTGAAACAACTGACTTGTCCTCTATCTAAACAGTTTCTTCACCAGTAACAATTAACTGTAGATCTGGGTAATTTTTGGTTCTTGCTTCTTTTCATCTTTAAGCTGGTTCATGATGTTGTGTTTGAAGGTTTCCTTCAATTACCAAGTTAGTTTTTATACCATCCATGTGAAGCACATTTTTGAAGTGTGGTTGTCCATCCATGCAAATGGTTCCTCTTCCAATAATTATGGCCTTCTTTCCATCTTTAAAAGTAACATGGCCATCCATTTTACTTTGATAATTCATCAAGTAGCTTCTTTCACCCTTTTTAGCCCAAATATGCTTTGGTAACATTGGTTGTTGCTAGAAGTTCATCGTAAAATGTCTAGAATTTTGGTTTTGAGCCCTCTGAGATATCATTTGTAACAACTTGTAACAATTTGGCCTTATGTGCCTATTTACCTTGCATAACTGAAAAGTAGGTATGAATTTTTGTCTCCTCCTTGAAGTTTCTCTTTGGATAGATCTAAACGCACCATTTTTTCTCATGATTTGACTTAGAATATCCACCTTTATAGCCAATACCTTAAAGGTCTCCTTTAATCTTACCAATTTCTAGCAACTTTTCTGACTTTTGGGACCTCCATTTAACATTCTTATCCCTTTTTTCGTACTAACCATTTTCAACTTTGTTTCATTAAGCTCATCTATTATAGATAATAACTTCTTCTTAAGGTCTTGAATAATATTCTTCATGGTAGAGTTTTCCTTCTTTAGCTTTTCATTTTTCTTACATGTTTGTACTCACTTTGTATACATTAACTTATAGGCTTTATAAATATCCTCACTTTTTTCCTCTAAATCTCTATCATCACTTTTATAATCTAAAATTAAAATTTGGACTAATTCATCTGCAATTTTCCTGAAATTTTGGACTGATTTACCCACAGTTTTATCATCAGTTTCTTCCTTCTTGGTTACTGTTAAGCAAGCAACTAGACTTCCGCTATATGAGGCAATTTACGCAGCATTATTGCTCACAAACTCCACTTCACTACCATATTGACTTTCATATTCATTCTCACTCTAAGTACTTGTATAAGACTTCCCTTTTCTTTTCTTCAAAGTGTTAGCACATTCTTCTTGCACATGTTTGAAGTCTCGACATTTATGAAATTGAATTTTCTTTACCTTTCTTTCACCTTTTGAGTTTTTGTTTGTTGTTTGACGTTGTTGTTCGATGAACTCCCACCGTTCTATAACCACTTTTTGAAATTTCTTGTCAATAACATCATATCTTTATTCTCATTAGATTTATCTCCTAAATCATTCATAGCCTTTCCAACCTTAACTTGCAATGCTAATCCTTTTTTCTTCTCATGTTTATCTCTCCATAAATTCATTTCAAAGTTTGTAAGAATCCTAATTACCTTATCTAAAGATAATTCTTTGATATCATAGGCTTCTTCAATGACTGCAATTTTTGGTATGAATCTTCAAGGGAATAATCTTAATGTCTTCTTGATGAGTTTTAAATTCGAATACTTCTTCCCAAGTTGATGTGCTTGTTTTCAATGTCATGTAGTCTCTCATGGAAGTCTCTAGTAGTTTTGCTTTCATCAATCTTCAGCTCTTCAAATGTAGCAGCCAATATCTGAAGTTTTAAAGTTATCACGAATTTTGATCCCTTATGTATTGTTTACAAAGTGTCCCATGTTTCTTTCGTCGATTCACATGTTGATATCATGGCAAAGCAACCTTCATCAACTACACTAAAGATGGCGTGCATGGCTTAAGAATTTCGAAACGCTCTCTCTTCTTTAGCCCTTGTCAACTTAAATGCATCTTTAAGCACTGTTTCTCCATTTTCATCAGTCATCACTAGATGTGTCCAGCCATTTAAAACCAAGTTCCATGCTTTTGTTCCTTGTGCCTGAATAAATACTCTCATCCATGATTTCCATGTAAGATAATTGGAATCATCTAGCAATGGTGGCCTGGTGATTGAAGCACCTTTTTTTATAGCCAAAATTGTGAAACGCAGATCTCCACTAACTTGAAGTACCAAGTTCTAATTCGGATACCAATTGAAAATTTGAAAGGATGTAGTTTTGCAAAAACTTGGTTTTGCCGTAGTTTTTTTGAATTGTATCTATAGTTGCTTGATATAAAGCAACTGTATTAGCAATTTATAAATTTTCTAACACAAATGAAAATAGAAAAATTAAATGTGAAATGAACAAATTAACATTTGAGATTTGGTAACATAGTTCGACACACCTTGCCTACGTCTATGGGACCTTCGTCCAACTTAATCACTTTCACAAAAGAATAAAAATAGTTTTACTAAAGGCATTACAGAGGTGACTTACCTTACCCTTGATACTATCCCTCATCCTCACAATCCATAAAAGTATTTCACTCCTAATAACATGAACACTCGTGCTAACCTCAACAGTATTTGATAATAAAGAATGAAAATAAAACAATCTAAGTGATATAAACAATAACAAACATAAACAAAAGAGAAACAACTTCTTTTAAGATCCATCTTCTTTAATGAAAGATTGGGAAGTTGTCTACTAAAAATTCTACTGTGAACTTTCGATAATGTCATTGAGATATCCCACGCACATTAGCCACAAAAACTCAACAAAAACACTAACATTTCATCATTGAAACGTCAAAATAAAAGAGCTATAACTCTAAGTATTATGGAAAATTTTCACACAAACCACACTCATAGATAGCCCCACAAAGTCACGTTGATATGTGTTTAATTGTTGATATATTTAATCATTTAAACTTAGCGATTATTGACATGAAAATGCTTAAGATACTCACTTTAATTCATATATGATTATAGGTATAATTTGGAAACGAAGGAATTAAAGTGCGTCGAAAGCACCACATATGAGTCATTTTCCGAACATTTATGTTTGCTTGTCTTCATGAAAAAAAGATAAGAAAAGTGGAAAGTAGCCAAAGGAAACAACAAGAGACAAAACGATAGTGTAAATGAAGGAAACGCACTGTAGGAGAACAACATAGAAGACATCTGCGTTTCACGCAGACAATGTCTGCATAACGCAGATAGTAGCTACATTAAACGTAGCGTTCCAAACGCATAGTCTACGTTTTATTAAAAAATGCACAGGCATAAGCTACAACATAGGAGGATTTAAAGAGGAGAACAATTTTATTTGTCTTATCTATGCTAGAGGAACAAATCAATGAGAGCTGTGTTTAGCGCAATTCCAAAAGCAGCGTGAACTGCGTTTAGCGCAGTGGATTGCGTTAAATGCAGACGAGGGCTGCGTGAAGGATAAACCTAAGGAGCTTTCAGCTAGGGATTGGAATGGAGGCTAAAGTATTTTTCGGGAAAGATTCATGAAGGGCTAGACGTCCCGAAGCTGATTCGGAGGCGACAATGACGCTGATGACCCAGGTTAAGTAATTTTATTCTTATTTTGTTGTTTCTTTCTCATTAGGAATTGATTGTGTTATCCTATATTAATTGATTTGGGTATTGTATATGGATGATCGAATTTTCGTTATTATTCGGTTATTTGTGTATGAACCCATTGGGTATTGTGAGTTGATGGTTTTAATGCGTTCATTGAATCGTTAATTGCAAAATGATTGCTAGAATTTCGATATAATTCATAATTGCTATGTTGAAATTCATATGTAGCGACTAATGATTCGTAATCATTAGGGATAACATGACCTAGGTTAAATGGCGCATCATATGTGGTTTTTGCCTTGATTAATCAGTTTTCCTAGTTCGTAATGCCACTACCTAATTAAATCTAGAGATCATATCCTAAGTTGTTCGATGGTTAGGTTTAGTTAACGATCGTATCTTGATTAAACAAAACCTAAGAGAAAACTCGGATTAATTATTAACCCATGATTAATAATTGCTAGGAGAGCTTAGAGAACAACAAATCAATAAAATATGCTTAATCAGGGTGTAGGCCGAGATTGAACCAAAGAATCGAGTTCTTACTGAATTCCCCACTTTTATCATTTTTCGCATATTTTCTTTAGTTTGTTTTTATTAGTTAGTTTCATTTTATTTTCTTCTTTCAAAAATCAAAACCCCCATTAAGTCTGACCATCGATTAATTTCATTTCATAAACTTTACACATACTCTCTATGGGATCAGCCTAGACTCACTGCTGCTATAGTAGTAGGTCTAGTTATTTTATTTTAACTCGCATAATGACGTATGGTCAAATTTTGGCGCCATTGCCGGGGAGTGTGGTGTTTTAGTTTTTGTTTGTGATTTAATTGGTATTTTGTATATATTTGTTTGTAATTGATTTCCTTCTAGTTATTTTGTGATCTTTTCATTTTTTGTTTCGTGTTTTTCTTTGATATGGACGGAAGTAATGCCTTTTATGACTTATATTCTCAATCCTATAACAATATTTGGACTGATCAACCTATCTTTTTTTATGAATGGAATAATCATCAGAATTACTTCCATGATAGTTTACAGGACGCACAACAATTCTCGTACAGACCAGAAGCTTCCAATCATGACTCAAGTCCATATCTGGAAGAGTTGATTTTGCAATTGCAGGAGAATGTTCTACAATTCCAGAAGGATGGAGGACAATTTCCAAGAAACACCTAGTCTAGCACCCAAGATCTGGAGAGCCAACACGATTCAGGTGCATCTTTAGAAGAACTTGTTAAGAATCTAGCTGCTAACACTTTGCAATTTCAACGGGATACGCAGCAACAATTGCAAGAATTTCGACAAGAGACAAAAGCAAGGCAACATAGGATGTAACACCTAATGGGTCAGATAGCAATAACGCTTAATTGCCTAGAATCGCAAAGCGAAGAGGAGCAGTCGTATCAACCCTAGATGTACCCAATGGACATTTGTGCGAAAACATTGGAAAGTAACGAGGAGCTTGAGAATTTTGAGGTCAACCCTCAACGAATTGTTTGTGTCGAAGAAGTGGAGGAGGAGCTCGAAGCCGAAAAGGACACATCTTTTAGTTCGGAGGTAAGTACTGAGTCCATGATTATTTTTTAGACTAACTCTTTATCTTTACATAACAAATTGGAGGAATGGAATGATGAAGAAAAAGGTGAAGAGACATTCAAAATATTTCCAGATTATATGGACTCAGACGGGATTGAGAATCTAAGGATAAGAAGGACGTTGAATGAGAATTATGATCAATTAAGACCCTATTCGGAGCTACCTCGTGTGGAAGTGGCTCTAACTATAATAACTGA
Organism: Erythroxylum dillonii; assembly: GCA_032467995.1. Classification (NCBI taxonomy): domain Eukaryota; kingdom Viridiplantae; phylum Streptophyta; class Magnoliopsida; order Malpighiales; family Erythroxylaceae; genus Erythroxylum; species Erythroxylum dillonii. The sequence continues at coordinate 21,628,463 of JANKYE010000002.1, forward strand.
AGATCACAATTTTGTCACGTGAGGAGAAGAAGGAGTTGAGCCAGCGAGTCTAAATAAAGGCACTTCTTAGGAGGCAATCCAAGGGAAGTAAATTTCTTTTCCTTTACATTTGCGCATTACATTTTATATGCATGTATGCTTTTGAATTTGTTTGTTTTAATTGTTTTTAAGTTTTCCAAAGATGTCCAACTTTGCATACTAAAATTCCAAAAATGTCCACTTTGTCCAAATACAAATAATGCCCAAAATTAATTCATAAGACAGCTTAACACATATCTTAACAAATTTGTTTATATAATAATATAACAGTTAAATTTTCAGATATGGAGTGCACAAGTAAGCAGAATAATTCACGAATCAATATTGGGATAGAGGTCCATTCCATTTCCATGAGAGAATAGGTGAGGAAACATATGATGGACACAATACTAGTATGTTGGGCATAGAACAGTGACAATGTAAACGGAATAGCTAGGTATTACAATAGCGACCAAATCAATAATAATCACATGCACTCATTTTTGTCACCACATTCACTTGTATTTCGATAAAAAAGACAAAAATTTCAACACTTTAATCAATTTCACTAAATTTTTATTGTATTTTAAGAATATTTTAAAACAATTTTATAAAAAATTTAATATCAGTTTTTGTTAAACTTTTATTAATTTGTTATACTTAATATTTTTAATTACGTCGCACTCCATATAAACAACCATATTAAAAAGAGAGATTGAGAATTATCAATCCATATAAATAATATGTAAAATAGAATAACTTATTAATAAGTAAAATATTATAGTTTTAATTTTAAATCAAATTAATTTATATTATGAAAATTAAAAATTATCACATTTTAAGATAAATAATAATATGTAAAATTAATAAGTTATTCAATTTTACACTTATTATCCGTGCAACAGTGTAGTGTTGGGAATGTAGAAATACTCTTTTTATTTTTGTGTGTGACTAATGGGATGTACATCTACCTATTTAATACACTCTAGGTGTCTCTAATAAAAGCAAAAAATCAACCCAATACTACACAAGATTAATGTATATGATTTTAGGAGAAAATAACAACTAATTACGGTGGATAGTTGATTGAATAAAGGTAATATTCATATACGTTAATATATGTTAATATCCCCCCTCAAACTCAAGGTGGTAGTGAAGATGATAACTTTAGTTTGGAGAGAAGATCTTGAAAGCATCAAGGCGTATGTGATTTAGTAAAAAGATCAACAATTTGTGCTTAAGATGAGATTAAGACAAGTTGTATTGTTCCGTGAAGCACATGATGATGCATAAGATGACAATCGATATCTATGTGTTTAGTTTATTTATGAAAGACCTCATTGTGAGCAATCTGCACGGCACTATGATTATCACAAAGGAGAGAAATTGTTGAAGAAAAGGTGAAACCAATGTCTTGAAGAAATCATTATAACTATAAACGTTCAGAGGTAAATACCATTTTAACTCCAATTTTTCGTTCTATAATACCATTTTATTATGACATATATTTGGTCATATATTGTTTTTGAATGTCATGAAAACTGTAGAAATTTGTAAATTGTGTGTGGATGCATGAACTTACCATCGTAGTTAGTTTGCAATTTCAAAATAGAGCAACCACTTTGTTTCTCAGTCATAACTTTAAATTCTTTAAGGCATTCAAAACCGTCTAACTCCTCCTTCAAAAAATAATCCCATGTCTTTCGTGAAAAATCATCAACGAAGAGCAAGAAGTACTTACTACTATTCAGTGAAACCGTTTGGATTGGTCTAAAATGATTGCATGTAACAACATTAAAGGTTGGGAGGCTCTATATAAAATTTTAGGAAACTTATCAACGATGATGCTTTTGATCAATGCAGCAAGTTTCACAAGGCTTTCCAGTGCTAGTTATACTTGGAAGGCCAATTACTAGATTATTTTTAGACAATAAGGCTAGTCCACCAAAATTGATATGATCAAACCTTTGATGCCAAAGCAATGCATTATCATTGTTGGTTACTGGTTAGGTCGGTTGTGCTAGGCCCAGGCCCAGGTCCATGCGTCCACGGCCCATTCGCAGGTGGTAATCTCCCATGCATACGTAAAGACCTACGTAAAGACCTAAACCTAGCAGCTATTCCATATATAAGGTACTACTTTCCCATAATACAGGTACGACATTAAAACCCTGATATTCTTTGTTTGTAGCCACCAAAAACCCTCACCAAAAGACTAACTTAAGCGTCGGAGGGGCCTGCCGGCTATCAACCCCCGGCGTGCCTTGTGCTGTTTTGTAGGTAACCTTTTGCTAAAGACAACCAATCTCATGGATCTAAACAACAGTGTCCTGCCTTACCAGAATCAGAGAGAACTAGTTGGCGCCCACTATGGGGCCCGACATTAGGGCACCACGTCTAGAAACACTCAAATCAGTCAGGCGACAGTAGCCAATCCTGATATAGCCGTCGTCGCGGCACTTGCGCTGCAGCGGATGGGTTTGCAGTTACCTGCCACTCTCCCGTCAACACATCACGATTACTACACACAATCTTCGCACCTGAATGATCAACCGCAACTTCAAAACCCATATCAAGAAGAACAGAGCGTAGCCCTGGAGGACAACGTCGAAACCAATTCATACCCTCACTTCCAACGCCCCCTAGATGCAAACCCTCCTGCACCACAACAAACCTCCCTTACCCGAAAACAGATAGAGGAAGCGGCTGATCTATTGATTCGTCAAATTCTACAGTCTCAGCATGAACAACAGCAGACACCCGCACGACAAATTGGTGTGATGGTCGATCTCCATTCTACTGAAGCCCTATAAAAAATTGTGGACGATCGGATCAATGTGGCCATGAATTCCCGTATAGATCATCCATCAGCACAATATAGCTATCCCTTTATCCCAGCAATCTTGGATAGCCTCCCTACGGTCGGTACCAAAATACCGACACCT
>JANKYE010000002.1:21674182-21686516 GCA_032467995.1 Erythroxylum dillonii
GATCCATATGCTCTTGGGCTTAAGTGGTAAAGCATTAAAATAGCCCAAATCTTCTTGTCTTCAAGCTCCAAGTGTATTCGGTCCAAGGATTTGAGTTAAATGGATTAGTTTGGGCTCAATTCCATTAAACTCTCTTCCAATAGGCTTGGAGTTCGTCATCTTCTCAAGATCCTTACTCTTGCTCACATCAAATAAGCACGAAACAAAGTGGTACTTTAAGAACTTCAAATAGTCTTGGCACTGCTTATACATAAATTTCTAGGATGAATTAGCATACTAAAAACAGACAAACAGCTCATTTTGCACCTGCATTTTCTTTTTCTCAGATAATGCATATCATTTATGTTTTGATATAAGATCCCTTTTGCTTAGGCCCCTGACTGATTCTTGTTCACTTTTTTTGGCATGGGGAATTTCCATGTGCCACTTTCACTTACTCTATTTTTCGTATGTCCAACTAGTATCTGATTTGAAGGTAAATTAGTGACACATTTGTACTACTGTGTGTCTTATATTGTAGATGGATGAGTTTAGTGGTGCATTGTTCGTATGTTCAAGGATTGCAATGGACATTGTTAAGAATTGCTCGAGGCATTATTGTCGTTGTGGAATGTGCAAAATCCAAAGATGTTCTGCAAGCATGTAGAAGTAGGTATCTTGTGGAAATAAATGCAATTTTATAGTTTTCAAGGCTGATTATGGTCATATCCAGATGATGTATATTTCTTTTATTTAATGGTGGTGCTGGGACATTCTTAATGGTTAGCCTTTTCAACTGTTATTCCTATGCTTGCATACCAGGGATGTTTAATTGAGAAGAAGCTGTGCATAGGTCCCTTTATACGGTTTGCTGGTAAGACTGCTTACGTGAACTCCATGCATAAATTACATTCGAATTAGTTAGTTGGGTTTCAATGAAATGATTCTTCTCTTTTGGTATATCAGGTGGAATGATTTTACCCCAGAGCATCTTTGTCCTTTACAGAATGCGATTACTTTGTAGAGTTAGGCTGCAAGTATTGTGATAAATTGGCTGATTTAGTTGGATCCAACATTGTTTCTTAACCTGGTCGTTCACTCCTGATAATACAAGAGTTCGTTGAACGATTTGCTAGTACAGTTACTTGAGTGAGGTGAGAAATGGAACATTCCTTCACACTTCCAATTGCAATGTTTAGTACCACCTAGTCAATGTCGCATACGTAACGGGCGAATTTTGATATTCTCCCAAGTCAATTATCAATGAATGTGATTTTGTCAGTTTTTGTCCTTGATCATCATTTCAAGTTTGGAAAAGAAAATCGGATCATTAATGTGTTTGTAGTGCTCTTTCGAATTTAGAGCTACGTAGCCAACAGGCTTTGTTATGGTTAAGTTCACAATTTCGTTTCAGAGCTGCCATAAGCGATCAATGGGATTCAATGAATGGCTAAATGTGGGATTTTCAATCGCAATGGAATATGGAGATGGAACTGAAGATTTCCATAACGAGTACTGACAAAGTGACAGCTCATCCAAACTATGTTTTCCTCGAATGAGAATCCAAACATTTTTTCCCAAGGAATTCTACGTAGTGTATTGTAATGAACTTGGTGAGACAATGATAAGGTGCACTTCATATGTTTTTGGAATCCGAAAATTTGTCCTGAACACGCCAAACGAGATTGTACTTCGATCACTAATCTCTTTGACGCCAGTCTGGCCTTACTAGGAACTGGAGACTATGAGCACATTGTACTAATCAGGAGATCTGGCTACGAAACTGGCAAATTAATTCAGTAGAATCTCCTGTTAATCCCATGTTCAATGGGGAATGCTCTAGTCAAGCGAGCATCATGTCCGAGACAAGATCTAGAGAACAAAGGCTTTTCCTTATAGTAGAAAGTTAACAGCAAGACAGAAACATATGGGACAACAGAACTACCATGAACACTCAATATTTTAATTCCCAGTTCAGTCTGCACAAGTTCTTGATACCACAGGGGGTAATCTATTCATAAACTAACTAGTCACATGACGTTAAAATATTCCAAAAGATGTTACCACAGTTGGACCAAAGAAGGGCCAACTGATTCAAGGAGATCTATATACCATACCCAACCGTCATTTAAAATCATATCTGACTAGCACTCCATGAAACAGAAAATAGAGCAAAACAATCATCAGGCCTTCACATTCTTAATCCATGACCCAGGTATCAAACTGTAGTACTGCCATAGCAATCAATTACTCTTCAGCAGGCACAGTCACCAATTCATACTCGACAAGGGACAGATTGTTATCCTCTTTCACAACGAATTTGGCAGGTTCTGCAACCTCAATGCGCCCCCATTTGTCAACGGCTAACCTCATTGAACCCTTAAACATATCAATCTTGGCATTTCGAATGATGACAGTTGTATCTGGCTTCATCAGATCAACTGCACAAGACATAATGATCATTATACCAGAATGCAACTTACAAGATTGTCCAAGAAATCTTATTTCTCAAATTCCAAATATTAAAAGGTGAAATTGATAACAGAAGCAATATGATATTAAATACACGTAAAAAAAAGGTGTTTAATCACCAAGTGATTGAAGGATCGAAACGAGAAGCGAATGGTGAGGAACACCAAGCGCAAAGAATGGAGAATAAGGATATGCATGCAGTGTCACTAGGGCATTAAGACTCCAGGTGGAGTAAAATGGAATAACCCAAAGTGAAACAAATGCAAGACCATTAAACGACTAAATATGTAACTCTAGGGCCGGAGTTTAATTCTCCACATTCTTAAGACAATACAAACAGGGCCCAACAGTACTCGAACAAAAAAATTTTAAAAATGCATACACTTTTCGGGACAAAATCAACACTGCAGAACGTGAAATGATGAATATGATTCCTGATCTGAGGGCCAGAAGACTAAATTAGGGTAATTCAAAGCAAAAGAATAAAATCTAAATCTTGAGAGAAACAATCGACCAACGTAACACAAACCACTAGCCCTTGCAAAAAAAACACACGCATACCCAAGTAAAACCGGAACGTTGCCCGCAATTATGCGCTTTGTTGAGTGTTCAAACTATAAAAATGCAGCCCCTAGTACGTGACACAAATCGGTATAAAATGTATGCACAGAATCTAGAGAAACATGATATGGTAAATATCACCGACCTTGATCGTTGCGAGCGGTGAAGAGAATAGTGCCGGTGTCATCACCGATGAGACACTCGGCGATGCGGGAGTTACGGACGCGGTGAGAGGCTGGTCGGCCTTTAGGCAAGACGGTGGATGAAGACAAGATCTTAGCGATGAGAGTGTGACCATTAGTGCCAGGCTTGAGCTGATCGACTTTCACAAACACTGGCTTTCTTTTCTCTATGTTGTTTTGATGTACTTGTTGTTGCGATTTTTGGGTTGCCATTTGAATTTTCTATGCGATTCCGACTGCGAAGAGATCAAAAAGATTCGACGTTCTGGGCTGGTTTGTATGGAATTTGGGGGATTCGGTTTCTGTTTGTTTGGTTGCAAGAAGAAACCCTAGGCAAAATTATTTTCAATTTGGGGAACAGCTCAATTGCTCTTTCGGGTTCAACCGCTCCGTCATTTTATAGGGCTTCGGTCCGAAGTTTTTGCTTCGGTCCTAAGTTTTCATTTTATATGGCTTCGGTCCGAAGTTTTGGGTCTTGGTTACTTTCGGAGTCTGATCTTTCGCACCCCCTTTATCCCTTTTTATTCTTAACCATCTAACACAGTGCCCTTTATCCCTTTTTATTCTTAACCATCTAATTTATTGCATTAGATGGTTGAGATCAAAGGGGTATTGGGTAGATATAGAATAGGGATACAGAAGATCTTTACCCATTACTTTCGCATGACAAACGACAAGCCGCAGGATCAACGCAAGAAAGCCACGAATTTACTGCCTCGCCCCTCCTGCTGGATACAAAAGTAAGGACCCATTCACATTCTTAGCTACAAATCATAGACCCATAAAGCATAAGATTTGGAATATCTTGATAGATTCCTTGTTTTTTATTCATTTTTATTAAATTATTATAACTTTTCAAATTTAAATATTTGATCAAATTACACTTACTTTCTACCCAAAAAGCATATTTTCAAAAAAAAAAAGCTTATAAAAATATTTACATTACATATTACAAGAATATTTATTTTTAAAAAAATTGAGCCCAAAGTTTTAATTCAATGTCTCTAATATATAAGTAATAATTGTCAACAAATAATTAAATAACCCAATTAAGATTAATAGTATAATACCTAAACCTGGATAGATAATATTCATTAGATTTTAAGTAAATTCAATTAATTGTAATTTTGATTATAGTAATTAAATTGTTGGATTAAGTGACATTCTAATTCATTATTTTGATGATAACAAACTATACTACAACTGTGCACTTACTTTATCCGATTCTTAAGGAATTGGAAAGTACTTAATTACTAGGTGTCAGGAACCTTTACAGCCATTTCTTTGGGTTTAATTGATCTTAGTTATACTAGACATCATTTCACTTGGTTCATTTATAAGAAATTAGATAAATGCCTAGTCAATTTGGATTAGGTTGGAAATTTTCCTTACAATTAAGCCTTATTGAACGATTCATTGGTCTATTATACCTCATTGAGGTTAATTTTAGTCATGTAATGTGCAAAAGAAAGGCTTAATTCAAATTCTTTAACTCTCTCTTAATGCACTCTAGCTTCAATCGTATTGTTATAGAGGGGACGAGAATTTTTTTTCCAAGATCACCAATTTACTCAATTCACTCAAAAGTTAAAAGCATCCAAAGCGAGTTTAATCAAGGTCTTAAGAGGTGGTATAGACCCAATGCAATATGGCAAGAGGAAGACTTTTGAATCACTCAATGAGTGCTAAGAAGCTCTAGCTAAGAACCCTTCTGATCCTTCAATCAAGTTGCAGGAAAGTATAGAGCTAAGAAAGCATTTAGCCATAGTAGAGAATTTTAGCTCTCAAATGAGGCAAAAATCTAGAAGTTTGTGGTTGATTGAAGGTGACTAGAAGTTAAAGTAATTCTATAATGTTGTGCAAGGTAGAAGGAATAGGAACAAGTTAACAACCCTTACTAATTTTGAAGATAATGTAGTGCAAGATCAAAAGATTCTCAAGGAACTTCCTATAGAATATTTCAAAAAGATCTTGGGAATATATATGAGGGTGTTGCTAATCCCATAGGAACTCAAGAATACATTTGAATGCTTTTTCAACCCAACACATCCCTAAACTAATCAAAGTCATTACTTATGAGGAGATTAAATCTACGTTGTTCTTATTCCATTCGAATAAAGCCCATGGCCCAGATGGGTTTAATGTTAGATTTTTCCAGGTAACTTGGGAGAATATTAGGTCAATGATTATTAAAGCATTTATTAAAATTTTCTATTTTGGCAAGATGTTTTATGAGTTCAATAAAACCTTATGTTTTTTATTCTCAAAGTGACAAAACCCTCTAGCCTTAATGAATATAGACCCATTACATGTTGCAATGTGATCTATAAACTCATCTAAAAAACTTTGGCAAACAGGTTAAAGAAAACCCTTAGAGACATCGTCAATCTATGTTAAGGTGCTTGCATTAATGGGAGAAATTCCAGTAACAACATTATTCTTGCATAGTAGTTGTTTAAAGGTTACAATAATAGTAAAACAAGCATCATTTATGCCTTAAAGATTGATTTCACTAAGGTATTTGATTCTGTAACTTGTGGATTCATCACTGATTCATTACTTTTTCTTAGTCACCATGGTAAGTTTGTGAATTGGATTTAATCTTACATTACCTTAATGGTCTTTAATATAATAATGAATGAGGAATTAATTACAACATTCAAAGCAGCTCAAGGATTTAGATAAGGTGGTGACAATGCATGAAAATCCTATGTATGACTATTTTAATGCATATTAACAAACAACCTAGATTTAAATATCATTATAGATGTAGTGAACATAAGAAATCCAAACTCTTTTTTTTTCAGAAGAATGTGTAACAGTCTAGACCAACCGTCCATAGATATTGTCTACTTTGGGTTGCCTTTCAGGCCAAACCCCTTACGTTTTTTCTCTTCCCACTCTTGGAAAAACCCGTCTCATAGGGGAAAGGTATCCATATCCTCATAAGGCATACTTCGTTCCCCTCTCCAACCGATATGGGATCTCATCATCCACCCCTTTAAGGCCCAGCCCTCTTTAAGGCCCAACGTTCTACGCTGGCACATCGGGTCGTAAACCAACTCTGATGCCACTTGTAACAGCCTAGACCACCTGCCCAAAGTGACAATATCTATGAACGGGTGGTCTGGGCTATTACAAATGGTATCAGAGTCAGTACTCGAATTGTTATGCCAGTTAGGCTGGACCCTAAGAGGGGTGGAGACTGTGAGATCCCACATCGATTAGAGAGGAGAACAAAGTACACCTTATAAGGTTATGGATACCTCTCCCTCTATAACGCATTTTTCTAAAGGTGGGAAGAGCAAAACCGTGAGGGGTATGGAGCTCAAAGCAGATAATATCTGTGGGCAAGTGGTCTGGGCTGTTATAGATTGGCTCATGCTTTATGGAGCTAGTCCTCCCGTAACCAAAACCCTTATTAATTCCTTAGAGTTTTACAAGGCTACCTCAAGTCTAACTTTCGGTCCATCCAAAAGCTCTTTTCTTTTATTTGCTAGGAAAAGGTTAAGGATTAGTCTTAACTATACTAGCACTTTTAAAGTTTATCTTTGTGCTAGATGAGGGATTTCCTTCATTTCCTAACTCCTTCTCGGTCTCTTCTTCATTAGCCATCCTCGGTGGGGTCCTCTTAGGAACCTTAAGCTCCTTTCCCCTCCTTAAGGTTATTGCACTAACATTGTTTGGGTTCACCTCGAATTGAGATGACAACTTCCCTCTACTTTGTGATTCTAGGCACTTGATAGCCACTGCCATCTGACCCATTTGGCTTTCCAAGTTTCAAATGCTCGATTTTGTGTCTTGCTGGAATTATTTCTTGTCCTATTAAAATTGCAGAGTGTTAGTAGCAAGAGACTTAACTAAGTATTATAGATATGTGCATGAGTTGGCAGAAGAGGCTTCTGGCCTTTGTTGAAATTTTTGTGCTCCTTGTGGCCTATTAGAGAAATAATTCAGCTCCCTATTCCCTCTGTAACTTAAGTTGGGATGATCCCTCCAATCTAGGTTATAAATTTGATAATAGTAGTTTTATTGGTTAGGAATATTTCCTCCCGTAGTGTTGATATATTCCATACCTCCCTCTTATAAGGTTGGGCACCAAGTAGTCAGATGGCTTGTATTTGCATATATTTTGCATGTCTTTACCTGTGCCTGTTTGATAGTAATTTGTCTAATAAAAGACGTTAACTCATCTAAACAATGTTTAATGGATGAAGTATTTACCTTATTTACCTGACAAACATCATTGTGGTTACTAAACTGTTGAGTCTTTACAGTTATACACTCAATTAACATTGTGGCTTCCATAAGAGTCTTTTCATAAAGTGCCCACCACTCACTGCATTGACTAAGCTCCCTTTTATAGGTAACAATCTTTTATAGAAGTATTGGATGAGGAGTTATTCTGATATGTTGTAGTAGGGACAGCTAGCACACAACTTCTTGAAGCACTCCCAATACTCATGAAAGGACTCTTCGTTATGTTGTTTTATCCTACCTATCTTTTTTCTTATATTGGTTGTCTTCGATGCTGGAAAATATTTCTCCAAAAATAGCCTCTTTATTTCAATCCATGTGTTTATGCTTCATGCAGGCAAACCAAATAACCACTCTTTTGATGCATCTTTTAGTGAGGTTGGCAAAGCCCTTAGCATTATTTACTCATTTATCAACCCTGGAGACTTCATACTCAAACATACCATATCAAGTTCCTTGAGATGCTTGTGTGCATCCTCACCCGCAAGTCCATAAAAGTTAGGCAACAAATGGATTATTCCAAACTTAAGTTCAAAAGTGACATGTTCAGTAAAATTAGGAAAAGTAATGCATAATGGTTTTTAAGTTAAGTCAACCAACTCTTTTAATTTTATCAGATTGGCCATTGTTTCTTCAAACTTAAGCTAAGGTTGTACTCTTAGAGTTGTTCTGGTTTCCCTTTGCTACCTTCTCATCATCCTTTTAGTCTTTTGATCAATTTATACAGGTTCTTTATGGGGAGATCTCGTTACTACCATGCACTGACACTAACAAACATGGAAAGATTAAGAAATAACAGAAAAATCTAATTATAAACAAATATATATACAAGATACAAATTGAAATCAAAAGAAAAAATAAAACATCACACTCCTTGGTGACGACACCATAATTCTTGATGCATGTTGAACACACTAGAAAATAAAACCTAACTTTACACACTAAAATTTATAGCAGTGTTAAGTAGGGATCATATCCACAGGGAATGTATGTGTAACTTTTATAATGAAAAGAATTGGTGTTTAGGAAAATAGGGGGTTTGGTTTGGTTTAATAAACAAAATGAAGTAAAATTGAACTAATGAAAGTAATTTAAGTCAAACAGTCAAAAGTGATAAGATTGATGAGTGTGTTTATAATCTAGTTTTTAGTTCAATCTCAGCCTACACATAAATAAACATACTTCATCGTCTTGTTATTAACTCTCTCTTAGAAACTATTAATCATAGGTTTATAATAAGCTCTGTTAACCCTGATTCTCTCTTAGGTAGTGTTTAATCAAAATAAGCTCTTTAACTAAACCTAGCTATCAAACAACCTAGAATAAGCTCTCTAAATTCAGTAGGACAACCGCTAACTAGGAAACCAATCTAATCTAGGAAAAAACCATATAAGCTTAAACCATTTAACTTATGTCATATTATGCCTATTGATTCATAATCATTAGATTACCATAAATAAATTGAAAACAAAACTTACGTATTGTATTCTAGATTCTAGCAATGGGTTTATATAAAAACAATCTAATGAAAGCATTCAAATCATTCTTACATAAATACCCAAATCAATAAGCTATGAATAACATAAATAATCTCTAGAGAGAAGAAGACTAACCCTATATAGATATTAAAGAAGTGAGTGTTCTACCTCCTTTTGTGGTTCTAAAATGATTCATCTTATATTTGACCACTCAAATGTCTACTTATAGCAAAAATTAGGTTTATAGGAAGATACACGATTGGATACATGACCTTGTATTTAACTGTGCATCATAAAAGTGCCTCATTCGAATTTGTATAGATACATGGTCGTGTATCTTATAAGTCATGCTGAATTCTTCATGTCTTGCATTTTCTTGTCCCATATTCACCCTAATCCATATTTTTCTTATTCGACAAAGACAAATGAGTTTGAACATTAAGAGGATGACTCAAAGAATGTACTTTTAACCAGTTTTTGTTCTTATGCTTCCAACTTGTAACTAAAACCAAATATGAACCAAAATGAGTATCTCAAAAATTTTATAGCATTAATCACCAAGTGTTATGGAGTAAATATATAATCAATTAAGCACATATCAAAGATATGTAGAAAGGCTACAATTCTGATCAAGGGACAAGGAAAAAATGAGGAATATGTCAAAAGATCTGATAGATAAAAACATTTAGTCTAACTTGTAAAATCCATTAGAAAAAAGAAAGAGATTTAGGATTATAATTTCTTTATTTTCTAGTTTCTATTTTTCATGTTTATCTTTGGTTTTGTTTTCCATGATTAGGAACTAAATTTGTTTAGTGCTTAGGTGTGATGAACCCTAAGTTGTGATAACAATATGATTTGATCTTTTGTTTAATGCAAATTTATTTATTACAGTTCAATTATGGATTTTATTCTTGTTATAATATATCCACAATAGTAGTTCATGATTTGATTTCTTATGATTAAGATTGAGAAATCCTCTTGTATGAATAGATTTATCATAATTGGAAGGAGATCCATGCAAACCTAAAGATAGGTCAACATAAATCCTTTAGATTAGGGTCAAACTTAATAGTGTATTCATAAATCGATATTGCAATCATAGGGGTTTTAACTAGAAAGATTTCTATTAATCATCTGATGGATTAATTGCTAGTATTCTTGAGAAAGATATTAACTTAAGATAGAAATTTCAACGGGCAAATATCAATAATATAATTGCATGATAAGGGTGAATATTTAAGGATTCTTAAGAAAATTCATCACCTAGGTCCTATTTATTGGATATAGACTTTTCCAAGCATTTCCCTCTATCTTAAGTTCATTACTGTTTTAATCTTAGTTTATTTGTTTAGTTTAATTTTTAATTAAATCCACAATCTGATTCAACAGTTAGATAATGGAAAAAGGGTAACTACTAGTAATTCCAGTCTTCATAAGATCGACCAGTACTTGCCTGTGGTAGCTACAGCTACACCGTGCACTTATGATTTTTAACATTGATAATTTCTTATAAGAATAGAAAACATCAATCAGTGTATGAAACTGTATCTATTAAAGTTTTTTATTAACACAATTTTCTATATAAACATATGGTAAATTATGTTATATTTTGAACATTAGTAAGCACTCATATATGGGTCATGTTATCATGTCAAATGATTACGATAATGAATGGGACCTATGACAATGTAATGGCCCTATTTACTTAAAAAAGGAAGGATTTCATGATAACAACCATTAAACATGTTTATGAATGATGGCGTAGGATTAAAGATTTAGACATGATCATTAGCTACATTAAGCCTCATAAAAAGATTATAAAATTGAAATGATAATCCTAGCTGATTATAAAATTGAAATGATAATCTTAGCTTTTCTCTCATGAAAAATTATTATATAATTACTTATCCCAAATAGAAAAAAAAGGCAAAAACATATTGAGGTCCCCTGAACTTGTTTTTAGGGGTGAGCATTCGGGTAATTCGGGCCAAAATTTCACTGTTTGGGCCCGGCCCGAATTACCCGAATTTTTTTTCATCTTACCTGGCCCGAACTCGAACTTTTTCTTACCCGAGCTTACCCGACCCAAATTACCCAAAGTTGTTTTTTGATAATTTTTTTAAAAAAACCCAAAATTTTGTATTTTTATAACCTAATTCGGGTAATTGGGCCGGCTCGAAGTTTTTTGGAGTTACCCGACCCCGAACCGAAAATAATTCGGGTAATACCCGAATTACCCAAAATTTAAAATTTTTTTAGCCGGGTAATCGGGCCGACCCGAATAATGCTCACCCCTACTTGTTTTGCTGTTACTTTGATATTGTATCTATCCACTGTGTACATTGCATAAAACTTGATCTAAATTATTCTTTCTTTTTTTCCATTAATCCTTTTCCACCCATTTTCATTAAAAAGAACGCATAATCTTAGTAGCATATAGTAGTGAGAGAAAGACAAATAGGCAAATATTGAGAGAATGGAGAAGTAGACTTTTTTAGTTTGGCCATGTAAGTTCCCTATCAAAACTATCATTATATACCTTTCAAATTTCCTTCCTCCTTTTTTGAATATTTTGGTCTATTCATGATGTCTTATGATCCCCATATGTAGACTAAGAGGTTATTTGTTAGACCTCGTTTCCGGAGCCCAACATCGGACACGAAAGTGTGAAGCTTGAGGGTGGAGGAAAAACTTGGAAATTGAAAATTTAGAAAAAGGAACCCTCGGAAGAAAAAGGGGGGTCGCCGCGGCGAAACATTTCGGGAAGTTCACACCGCAGCAAGCAAATGATCTTCCGTCGTGGCGAACCCGCAATCGTTTTGTCGCAGCGACGAACACACTCTGCCTCAATTAATGCAAACTTAACTCTTTCAACTACTTAACCCCAACATTAACTCTACTAAATGCAATCAAAATTTCCCAACTACCACCATCAATTCCAAACCTAAAAGCAAAATGAACTTATACATAATCACAAGCAATCTTCCAAAATCCAAATGCAAATTTCATTAATAACAAAAGTAAAAGTTTTACAAAGCTTTAATGACATTTCAAGGCATAATACATCATTTGAGTTCAAGAAACAAAAATGTAAAATACACTTGAACTAATAAAACTTGAAATGCGGTTAAAGCCTTGAATTCCCAAAAATCTAACAAAAATACAAAAGTATGTCAATTCGAAGTGATGCCGTACTCTTGACCTACTCAATCTCTTGCTATCACCTGAATAGGTGGAGGAGAATGGGGGGTGAGCTATAAAGCTTGTGGGCAACAGATTTATAATAAAGGAACAAGCAAAAACATTTTCAAAAGCTCATGGTCACCGTACATTTTTGAAACCATAGTAATTTCACATGTAATTATCATCATCTCAAAATGCTTGATTTTCAAACAATTCATG
>JANKYE010000002.1:21871067-21881129 GCA_032467995.1 Erythroxylum dillonii
TAATAATACCAATTGTGTAGATAAGCACGGAGTTTGTCTAGTATGTAATAATTAAACTTGCTTGGTTTATTACTCTGTGACACTTATCTTGGTGTCATAATTATTTATTGCAAGAAGATAATTTATTCTTAATCTGACATAGACAAAGACGTAATCGAAAAAGCAGTCGTTATGTATGGAAAAGTAAATAATGCGAAGTTGCAAATCCTAAAGCAACTCAAATTGAAATCAGAGAAATTTCAGAATAACTGAATAACAAATTACTTTTGAAAGTACTTAGGGGAGTGGATAACAGGAGGAGGTCAAGAAGAAAAATGAGGATATGGGAATGGGACACGAATGAGGTTTGTGTAATTCTATTGATACTAAATTTTAATCAAGAGATATAATAGAAATGTAATTGTAAACAGCCAAGAAAAGGTAAGAGTTCTCCTTCCAACATAGAGTCGATTTTAACGCTAAACAATTATATAGGGACGTAAGAACTATTAGCTCCTTTATAACAGGGTTTGGGTTTTTTAAAATTCTATTAATTAAATTTTAATCATAATTACAATTAATTTTAATTCAAATTTTAATTTATTAAATATCTTATATTTAATTATAAAAGTTTAGTCTATTTTTTATTAAAACACCTCTCTCTCTCCCGCTTATTAAATTTTAAATTAAACTTTTTGATTTATTTTAAATTATGTAATTTACTACTTTATATCTATAAATTAATATCCGAGTCTAGCAATACATTATGATCACTTAAATATTTCGAAATGTTATAATGTTTTGGCTAACTTTTCTGTGTATAATTTTTTCTAATGTTTCAATTAGACATAAAGTATAAAATTAATGTTTACTATATATAAGTATAATCATATTCTTCTCTACCGTTAATAATTAATTATATTAATGATATTTGTAAATTATTTTACAAAATAACATTCTAATTTGGCCTAAGAATTTTTTGAATCAATCTTAGTTAAGAATAATAGAACATTTTTCCTAATCATTTTAGAGTGATAAATCCTTTATTAATCACTCAATTGCCTCCACATAATTTATGATATATCCAATGACTATTAATTGTGTTATCATTGACCAAAATAAGTTATAAGTAGTATTAAAATATAACTATCTTTATTTGAGACACTATGGAGATCTCAAGTCAAATGATTACTTATTCAATCATCACAATGAAAATTTCAGTAGATATACAAGCAATGTTCCAAATAGAATTTGTCAGTTTAGTGAATTTGTTCCTTATAGTAAGCATCCATATATTTGTTTAAGTATATTTATACTTTAATCTATGAGATTGGTTACTTTCTTAATAAGAAAGAAACATAAAATATGTTAAGTCTTTTTATATTCTACTAATGTTCAATCTTAATAGAATAATAACTAGAAATAATTTATCGATAATACATCATTGTAATATGAATCTCAAAATTATGATCTCAATCACAATTTTATTTATAGCATAAATTTATCCTATGAGTTTTATTATATATCTAAATATGTGCAATATAAAGAATGTCTGTAAATAATTATGTCATTAAACTACAACTAACTTACTGGATGTAGGATATAAACCAATAATCCCTTGCTTGCATTAAGTCAATCATTTAAATACCTTATAACACATCACTATATGATGATCATGGTACTGCTAGGTTAGTGGGTTAATGAGAGAATTCTAAAAAATTCTCTATGGCTCAGCATTTGCTTTAATCTTACAACTTTCATCTTAATTATCTTTATAATTAAGAGAAATTATCTAAATACGTACTTAAAGCTTTGATGAGACCTTGGCTCTTATTACATACCTAAAGGCTCTAATGTTCGATAGTACATTATTATCTGAACAATGCAAGAAATTATACCAAGTTTATTAAAGAACTTCTTGATCTAATTAATCATTTCTACCAAATGAAAAATATATCATGGTTTAATTAGCAACCATTGCTACGTTAGAACTTCTCAATCTCAAAATAATATTATTCTAAGTAAAATATACCTTAAATAAGATTTACTTTTAAAGTTAATATCCATATACCCTTGAATTCAAACATTGACTTATACATAGAATAATTGATATTTTTAATACTTCACAAGTATCAAGTATTTTAAATTCTAAACACCTTTAGTACATTATCTTTGAACTTAAACTTAGAATAAGTACACAAATTCTATATATATATTTACATATCTAATTCCAAAAATTAAATTATTAACTTTTGTACATCCAATAAGAGCTGCTCTTGGACTATCAAATATTCAAAAATTAAAAATATGAATTATTGTTCTCTCTATAAGTAATATGTCTTTACATACTCCTACCGAAGAGGACAACAATATTCCCGCTAACCTACTCATAAATATGATAAATTCACAAACATCTCTAAAGCAAACTATTTGAATTTATCATAAAAGTAAATCTCTCAACATCTCATAGTCTTTCAACTATACATCAAATATATTAACAAAGGAACTAATTCCAATTGTATGTATTTTTATATAATTTAAACTTTTCAAATTTCATCTTACTCCTACTACTTATCTTTAGAACCATTCTCCTATAAGTGCTCATTGAAATAAAAAAATTGCTTAATAGATTTGTAAGATTATATCTAACCTTACATAACCTTTTATTATCTAATTTAATTATGAATTTATTAGATTATACATGCTCCAACTAAGCATCATATCTCATAATCATAAACTTTGACTCTTTAAAGTCTTAGCATCATATGTCTGATATGAAATCTTATTAATTTATTTAATTGGAATTACCAAAGGTAACTAGTTGTATCGTGCATATCTATAAAAGAAATAAATATTATACTATGCCAAATCTTATATTGTCTTTTCTCCTTACACAAATGTATACTATTATGAAAAATAGTTGTGAAATTATTCACTATAGAATCTCAGTCCTTATAAATAACCAAATAAATCTATATCTAACCACATCGATCTCATCGAAATGTTTCAACATATGCTCAAATTTAAATGCTCTAAACTTTTTAAATATTAAATCAATTTTTTATTTAATAAATGTGACTATATCAAATAAATTATTAGTAAATATAATGAAATACAACTATTATCTTTTTATTAATTGCTATTATATCCACACATCACATTTATATGATTTAACAATTCAATACCGTCATCATCCTTTCACCAAAGATGATTTGGTTATTCTTCAATCACAAGCTTCATCTGATTCATAATTATGTGAAACTTTATGATTCTTATTATATTTTTTTAACCAACATAGCATAAAAGGATAATCTCGGTTATCTAACTTTATATTCTTACCACTTATGTTAAAAAATCATAAGTTTCCTTTTGATCTAACACATACAAAATTGTTTTCATAAACTTGAATCAACTATTTTATTCAATAATATATTTCTTCTCATGTCTCAAACATTATAATAATGTTGAATTTAAATTCAATATCAAATACCTAGAAGATTGAAGTAGAGAATTTATATATATATATATATATATGACAACTATTGTCATACTATAGCAAATACATTTAATTATAATCCATATGTATGCTTTTAGTATGCTAAATTAAGCAGAATAATTCCATTAAGATAATATACTTTTAGCTCTACTTTATGTAACTTTTTACATCATGCTATCATAGAGTTGACACACATCTTATATAAGGCTATTAAGTTTATAAGATATTAGTTAACTCAAAATATCATTACATTTTATCATCTATATGTTATTGATATATCTCTAAAACTTTGTCCCCAAATCCTAAATAGGGATTAATAGTAAAATTATATAATCGACATAAAAAATTTCTTTTGTATCTTTGAGAAATCTTCAGAAACGTAACATGTGTCTAAGAATTTGGTTCACTAACTCTTAGTATCAAATATACTAAAAAAACACAATTTCAATTCAAAATAAAATATAAATATACGAAAAGAAAGTAAGTAATTATATACCATGATAACCCAATAATATTGTTGGATCCCGTTTCCGAAACTCAACCCTCTTGCTCTGATACCAACTCTGTTGGATCTCGTTTCCAGAACTCAACTCTTGCGGACTTATACATATGTTGGATCCCGCTTGATTTCGGAATCCAACTCTTGCCTTGATACCATGACATGTCATCAACAGTTCATCTTCATACATCCCAAAAATTTACTCACAATTTGTTCAATTTCATGCCCATACAAAATCAGTCACTATACTCGAACTCATTTCTCCTACTTGTGAACAGAATTTGGAAATCTTCAAATCAGAATTCCCATTTGACTTGTTCAAATAAATCATAGCTCTAAGTCTCTAGTTTGTTTTGAATCAAGAACTATCTTAATCGGAGCTCTATGGGTCAAGATATGCTTAAAAAGCTAAAGCGTATTCATACCCTGATCATGCTCTCCTAACCGATTCCTCATTTTCTTTCCGTCAAGCTTTTTCAAATCAACTCCAGAAAATACCAAAGTTCGTTAAGAGATAGATACATGTGTTAGAAATCCATTGCTTCAAGAATCACCTCATTTGGAGGTCGGATGAGGGAGTTATGACCAAAAGAATCACAAATGTTTATACCCTCAATCATGCAGTGACATGTCTTGGCGCGATTATCATAACTTTCATCGCAAATGTCGGATTGATTTTGTTTTTGAACCATTGGAATGAAGACTTAAAGATCTAAACTTTCATGAAGACAACAAAGTCATATTTTGTCTCTAAAAGGGTCAAAAATCACAATTTTCTAAAGTTGTCCATTGTCGGGCCAAAGTGCACCATTTCACCCGAGAAGGTCCGTTAAATGAACATGAAGTCCATTAAACGGACATGGGCGATGCAAGGGGTCCTTTTTGACCTTTAAAGGTCTATTAAACGGACCTAAAGTCCGTTAAATGGACATGGGGGTTCCCCAAACTCCTCCAAACCCTCTCCTATGCTTCCTACATCCAATTCTAACATCATGTTCCCTTAATATCTTCTTAAATTCAACTCTTCTAGTGCCAAAACACTTCATAACAACTCAAACACCAAAATTATCTCATAAAACTCTCAAATCTCAAACCATTTGGTTCATCAAAACCACAATTTCCTATCATTTACCATAGCTATCATCATACACAAATACTATGCAATATCATAACTTGTAACAATCATAATTCTCCATTCCGATGTCCAAAAATTACAAACTTTATAGCGTCGGAAAGCTAAAAGCATCATCTACAACTTCCAAGAAGACAATATTTACCAATTCTATCTAAATTATTCCAGATTTTCCATGGAAGTCAAACATAAATCTTATCCTTGTTAAAACTTGCAAAACCTTCCCAACTTTACTTACTCTATTACAACATCATTCTTATCCATTCAAATACCAATCCTTCTTTTCCATGGCATTTTACTTACAAGTAATAGCAACTCATATTCAAAGTTCATCAACTTAATTGGATTACTTCTTTAAGTGTACTTAATTTCAACTTAACCTCATCCATAATTAAGTCATGTTTCAACTCCACCTCATTTCATAACCATTTGAATTCCAACATTTTTTTTCATCCATTCTTAAATCTCAGCTCATTTGACTTGTCACATTTAGCTACATTTCATCATCCAAAATTCCTATGTGTCTTTTCCATAATGTCTCACTGATGTGTGTATATATATATAAATATACCAACCATTCATGTTCAACATTCATCATAGTCATCCATATACAAATTTACATTTCGAGACCATACACAAATTCATATTTCATTAACATCATAAATGAGAGTTTTACAAACCTCATTGGCAACTCATGCCACAATACATCATCAATATCAAAATCCACTATACAAAGCATGCAAAACCCAATAATTTTCAAAATACATCTGAAGCCTTGGTTTACATCAATAATTTCAAAAAAATAACAAAACATGCATATTCGAAGTAATGTCTTGACTTTCTTTCACTCTGTTTCCTGCTTATCACCTGGAGATGTGACGGAGAGGGGGTGAGCTCGAAAGCTCGTGGGTAACATGCTTATAACAAATAACAAGCAAAACCGTTCAAAAGTTCTTTATCATGAAAAATTCCTTTTGAGTCATAAAACACATGCTTCTTAAAATTCTTGTCAAGTAATCAAATCACAAACAACACAATTCATGCATTTTTTCAACTTATTCACAAATCATAAACACATAAGCACATCATAATGGTTTGGGCAGGTTCGTAAATAGAACGTACTAACACAATTCTTTAGAATGGTCTTATGTAGCCATGAACAGAATGAACTAACACAATTCCTACATAGTGGTTTTGTGTAGTCGTAAACATGAGGAGTCCATGAAGGAGCTCCATGCCACTAGCGAGCAGGTGGGAGAAGCCTTTAGACAAGTGCACTTGACATACAGAACGGACCAAACCAAACTCACATAACATGTAATTCATGACTTGAAAACAGTTTTGCCCAAAATGGCAACATCTCATAAACTTGTTTTTCTTAAACATGCAATTTTTCGAAAACTCTTTCATGCAGCAATTCACAATTCATCATCATTCATTTCATCATCTCATTCTTCTTTTTTCTTTCTCCTTTTCTCCACCAACTCTCTCCCTCTCTTCTCTCTTTTCTTGTTCTTTTTTCCTCTAATTTTTGTGCTCCTTCCTTAAGAGCCAACCTACACTTCTATTTACAAAATTGCCATTAATGAATGAGTAATGACCACCTTGCCCTTACTTATAAGCCTTGTAACCTTAATGCTTAAGTGTTCTTCCAATTTTTCCCTTCACACAATCTTATCACCTTAATTCAATTTAATCCATGTCATATGTTCTTACTCAAATTAACATTTTAATTAACTCCCATTAACATGCTAATTAATTCCATAAAAATACTCTATTAAGACCTCAAAATTCATTTAAATCATGCTTAACCCCTTCCAAAAATCAACACCTTTTTAATCATGCAATTGAAGGAATTTGCTTGCACTTCCTTCTAGAAAAATGTTCCTCCTTGTCTTAAGTCTAATGACACCAAAATCATTCAATTTAGCTCCATAGTCCAAAAGTTATACCCCAAACATTTTCGAACTATTCTTATACTAAAACAATATTATGTACTCAATTTCTATCCAAAAATTGACACTCTTAGAGAATGAATTGAAACTCAATTTCATCGGAAAATTTGTAGCCTTATCTCTCTAGTTTAATCTAAATCAAAAATCATCTCATTCGGATAACTAGAACGAAAGTTATGGCTAAAACACCGAAGCATATTCAATGAACATATACATTTTCCTGCTTTTAACTTTCAACATATCACATATAATCCATCTTGTATCTAAACTATCTTTTCCATTTCAATTCAAATTCAAGAATTCTCCTTTCTTTACACATGAATAATTGCCAATAATTTCCCATTTAACAATTATAGCTTCCACGAAAGGTTCGAGGCCCAACAAATATTAGGACTTTAATCTTATATTTAGTTACTCTCACCATTTTATTTGAAATAATAGTCATCACAATTATTCGAAAAGATTAATCTAATATCTCTGGTGGCCTAGGATCCCATCTAAATTTAATTGATATTGAGATACTCATTAAATTAACTAAACTTGAACTAGGTAAATATCATCCATATCAATTACATCTCGTATGACTCATAGATTCATTAGGTGACAACTCTTGTCAAAACATATCTTATATGTTATTTTTAACCATGACTTTTAATTTATATGATCATGAGTCACTCATCCAAATTAAAGACATAGAATTTTCAGAATAATTGAATTGTAAATTACTTTTGGATGTACTCAGTGATGTGGAGTGGATAAGAGCAGGAGGTATAAAAATAATGATAGTATCTAGCTGTCTTTTATTTTTCTAGATTGAAGGAAATTAAGGAGAGAAGGGATTAAAACTTTAGTTGTAAACCAGTTAAGCAAGAATGAAGTTTATATAATTCTATTGATATCAGTTTGAACACTAAATAAGGATATAGCATTCAATAATTTTACATCAAATTCCTAGGTTCTCTTTTGTGAAGGAAGTTTGAGTTAACATATTTGAAACTTAACATGTTTTGTGAAAAAATTATTTAACAGGTTAGTAGTCTAATCTTACTAGTTAACACTCCTTTTTCATGTCTATGAGTTAAACTTAAGTCTAAATTTTGATATAACGTGATCTGTAAATGGGTAGCTATTTTAGTTATGTAACACAAATGTTAAGAAGTTAAATTCGATCACCACTCTGACTAATTGGTAGATAGATTTAAGCGTCTCTCAATTAGAGTCAACGAATCACTTGCATTGTTCATTTTTTAACTCCATAAAACAAAGTTAGATTGTCTTAAGTCTTAACATAGTAATATTTTAAACTAACTTAGAGAAAGAGATATTTAAAGGAAAAATAAAATTGCAAGTATCTCTAACCTTTATATAAAAAATAGGTGTTGGAAAATTAGAGGTGGGATACAATTTTTCTCAATGAAATTATCTTGAAATATTTTTGTTTGATTTTTTGAAAGTGAAGATTGCTTTAAAATCCATAGCATGATTTATACACAAAATATAATAAAATGTGAATCATAATTTGTACCTAATTGTGGAGCTCAATCCTTTCTGGTCATTTCTCTCAAACCATTTTTTAAACTAACTCATCTTAACTATTGTAACTACATAAATGTTTGGCTATAAACGTTATCGATAAAACGTTTTAAAAGAAATTCAGTACTATTATAGAGATGATTAAGCAAGAAGTGCTATCTCCTTGGAATCTAAGCTTACCTACAATAAGGTTTAGACCTTTTTAGTAATTAATTGAAATAAAATTCTAATTTCAGTTAAACTTTAATTATAATTACAATTAATTCTAATTTAAATGCCAATTGGGCCTAAATAAGATTCAATATCTCATATTAGTTCTTATTTATTAAATATCTCATATTTAATCATAAAGTTTCTCAACCTTTATAATCAAATTAAATTTGATTAAAACAACTTTTCTCTTTTCAACACATTCTTTGTGCTTGACCTATTAGGTTCTCAAATATGTTAGCAATGAATATAAATTATAACCCTAATTAAATTTAGAATTAGATAAATTAAACTTATTTAATTCATCTTTAATTCTCTAATTAAATAATATATATATATATATATCTAGATTGACATCTAACAACTCATTATGATCACTCAACAAAACACAATAGGGATGAGAGAGAAACTCATATATCTCTTTAAATCTTTCATCCTCACCAACCAACCCTAACCCTATATCTGCACCATCCAATCCTCTTCTCATCAAAATTTCTTCCCTAGTTCTAATCCTTGCTTCATTTCTAACAACAACCTTTCCTTGTTGTTCCTTCTGGCCTTGGTCTTCCTTTGTGATCCTTACCTACAAAACCAATCAACATCAGACACCTATTAATCCACATAATGGAGACAGACTTTCCACCTCTACATAATGGAGATAGACATTCCACCTCTACTCTTAACCTTTGCCTTTTCCTCCTCCTTCTTTAACTCCAACTCAACTTGTTAATACTTTTAAACCTCATTCTTCATCCCCCTCTACAAATCAACCTACCCTACCCCCAGTCTCTGTCCTACCAGTTGTCCCACCCCCCAAAAACCTCATCTCCATTAGGTAGTGTGTATCAACAACAAAAAGTAGCTCAAAAGACATGAAACAAGTTGCGGGTGACAATTCTGAGTCTTCCTTATTCTACAGTCCACTAGTTGAGATTGAAGGCAAGCTAATGGTGGCTTCAAACCTTGACATTCTACAGGAAGAAGCAAGGACATGTGATGCTGCACTTATTGGAATTTTATGGATAAACGTCCTTCATTTCTTGTGATACAAGCATAGACCTAGAGAAATTGGAAAGGTAAAAGCTTATTTGAGGCAATGCTTGTTGGCCCCCGAAATTCTTCTTGATGAATTAAGCATGATTGCAATTATTTTTTAGGTTTGAATGATTAATTGTTTTGGTAGGATTTTGAATTAAGCATGATTGAATTAAATGATGAGGTTTGATGGAATAATTTTTGGAGCTAATCATTTATGTCA